>BPLR01016300.1:0-132682 GCA_021605095.1 Caerostris extrusa | reverse complement strand
TGTTGGGATTCCAATTTTGGAGAGACGTTGGGTCCTACTGAGTGACATAACTTCAAAAAGATTTCTGTTATCAGACATTCAGGATCAAATTTATTTTATGCTATATCAGTACTTTATTTTATTATTTAAAGTGAACGTCATATTGTTATTTCTCAAATTAAAAACAAGTAATATAAAAAATTTAAAGTCAATTCTACTTTTTTTCACTATATTGCAGAAAGCCCTTTATAAATAAATTGTCATTCCTTTGCTTAAGTTTATCCATCTATTGGTATATACATGCAACTTAAATCTAAAAAAACTAAAATTAATTAAATAAATTTAATTACTGAATTAATATTTGAAAACTGTATTAACATCATGTCATCCACTACAAGTTCAAAAAAACTGTATTTCAACTTGAGTGGATGAATAAAAAGTATTTTATGAACGATTGAAAAATTTGAACAAGAGATATATAGGGAGAGTGTGAGCTAATAGAAGGAATTGAAGAAAACGATGTTTTCAAACCATTATGATGCCTTATAATTGTGGCGTGATGTTCCTTCTTATGGAAATATGAAATATCTCCCGAAAGTTGAACACTATGATAAAGCCTGCAGATGTTGTGTATTTATATTGATTTACAAAAAAAGGGAATTCTGAGCCAATAATCAATTTTGGCCAAATCGCAAAATAGGGACCGTTGGGATTTTCAAAAATTGTTTTCTTAAAAGTATGCCAAGAAAAATTGCGATTGCACGTGATGAATTGCAAACAGTACAAGAAATCTGAGTTACCATATTTGGCAATTTGCTCTTTAGTTGGCATTAAAAGTCACCAATTTCCACTTGCACTTATTTTGAGATTTGGCCATCAATTCGGCTTCACCATTACAATATTTGAATATTCATTGTTTATATAGTTGTTTAATCAATCAAAGAAATTAAAATAAGTTTGTAGAATTATAGAAACACTAAACATTTCCTAAAAAAATAATATCTAATTATATCATTATACATTATATTTTATATATTTATATTAGTAATAAAAATAGCATTGTTAATATTTTAATTAAGTATTTAGATAATATGTTTAATTATTTATTATTTGCTCAAGATATGCTTTATTTACCTAAGTAACTTTATTGGCTCTGATGGGGAGCGAATAGTGCTCGTGGCACAGGTTTGGGGTTCGAGTCCTGGTGGTGCCATGTATTATTGTAGTGATTCGTCCACTCTTAAACCGTAGTTAAGTGTCTAATATGATTGTAGAGTGTTGGACGTAGGACTGCAAACCCTTGCACCATTAAAAGAAAACATCTTCTGTTTCGGAATCTGCCAGTAGGCAGGCGGCCTTGGTCTACCATGGGCTGTTGCGCCTTTGAAGAAGAAGAATAACTTCATTTTCTTACTTTTGTGAAAACTTACAAATTATAGAAATTGGATATGGATATGTTTTACATGTTTCCCATGACTTTTTCCCATGTTTTACATGACTGTTTCCATTTTTGCCAAAAAATTTTTAATATTTAACTGTCTTTGTAATGAAGCACTGCGTATCATATGCTTTAAAAGCACATCGTTGCTATAAATATATTTTGAGATATAAACTTTTTAAAAAATAATTTGCTAATATTTTGATCCATTATTATATGTATTATGCAATAAATTAAGAAAATTTCAAGAAACATAATCTTAAAAAATTATTTTTAATATTCAAGATTAATTTATTTGACTCATAGTTAAAATTAAAAATTTACTTAAAGAATTTTAACAACATTGCTATTTTGAAATATTTTTTTCTCTAATTATATTTGAATATTGATGTATAAATAAATTATCAAGGAAATGTATATCCTTTATTAAAAAAGGAATTTCAACAAAAGTATAAAACTACATAAGTTTTAATGAAATTGGTGTTGATTTCCATATTAAAAATAACCTGAGTTTAAATTGAGATATATTATAGAAGAGAATAATATATCATAAAATTTAGTTTTAATAAAAATAAAAAATTTTGAACTAATAAATAAAATTTATTTCAGTTTATAAATTAGTTTCATGATAAGCAAAAATTATAATTCTAAAAATTGCATACGAAATAAATTATAAATATATAATTTTTACATAAGATTTTATTTGATATGAATTATTTTGTATTCGAAATGTTGTTTGCAGATTAAAGGAAACATGATTGCATATGCATAACAAATAATTAAAATATTTTATTTGTCAATCATTATCATAAATTGATTTATTATAGTTAGAATTAAAAAACGCTTTGCAGTTTCTCGTAAAAATAATAATAATTTCTTATACTATATCATCAAATATTGTTTGAAGAAAAATAAAGAAATTTAAATCTAATAAATATTTTTTTTTTCAATTTATAAATTAGTTTCATCATAAGCAAAATTATGATTCTAAGAATTGCATATCAAATAAATTATAAATTCATAATTTTTACATATATTATTTGATATGAATTATTTTGTACACGAAATTTTATATACATATAAGATGAAACAGAATTGCGGATATGCGGATTAAATAATTAAAGTATTATTATTATTTAATTCGTCAATCATTATCATAAATTGATTTACTGGATAGAATGAATTAAAAATACTTTGTAATTACTTATACAATGTTGGATAATACTGTACACTTTATAAAGTTGTAATTATACTTTTTACATGTATTTGTTCTTTGTACTTTATAAATAACTTTCTTTGATAAAATCTTTGTAAAATTGTCTCTTTAATTTTCTTTGTAAATCATTATCATAAATTGATTTACTGGATAGAATGAATAAAAAATACTTTGTAATTACTTATACAATGTTGATAATGCTGTACAGGCATAAAGTTGTAAGTATACTTTTTACATGTATTTGTTCTTTGTACTTTATAAATAACTTTCTTTGCTATCATTATTTTTAAATGCTAAGATATCAAAATCGTTAAAAATACAATATAGTAGTTAAGCTAATATCATTTGTTACCGATTAATAATATTAACAATAAAAACGATTAACAATCAAACAAAACATTTTACCAGTAAGCAGGATATGTGAAAAGGATTAAACTGAAATATTTGTTTATGTAATGCAACAGTTACAAGAACAATTTTCCAGTGTACCAGTATGCTAAAGAAGTATGTTTGGTCAAATAAATAATATCATTCCAAAAGTTGTGTAATATTTATTGCTTAGACAAAACCAAGTCAAAAAGAGCTTTGTTTATTGTCTCAGTGTTTCATATTTATAATGTAATTAAATTATTTATCATACTTAATTATTTTAAAATTTCATAAAAATGGGATAGAAAAAAACTAGAATCTTATTTATATAAGTAAAGATTATTATGGCTGTAAATGTGGAAAATTAAATTAAAAATATTATGTACATGTATTTGAAAAACTAAAAGAAATACAGTAAAGATTTATCTGTAAAATTTTTTGAAATTCTTAAAAATGTAGTTAACACAATATGATATTTTAATAGTTTTCTAAAAAGCTGATTAAAATTTTCTCATTAGGTTATTATTTAATACAATATAAATAATATACCCTTGACATTTATCTATGTATTTGTTGCAACTAAATATAAATATTAATAAAAACCTTATCAGTCCATTGTAATTAGCCTCATTTGAAAAAAATAAGATGCAAAAAATAACATAAAAAAAAATATTACACATAGTTTAAATTTTTTTTCAAAACATGATGAACTATTTTATATTAGATTATAATTTTAATAAAAGCCAATTTAAACCTTTTTTGGAGTGCAGATTATTAATTGGCAGTTATAAACTTCTGTAGTTTGGTAAGTAAATTTCATTAGAAAAACACCTCTTTCGATACCAAAGTACTTAAAAGGAAAATATTATACATGAATTTCACCCACTGAACAACGTCATAAAGATAGATCGATAAATTTTTGCTATTCAACACTTGTGACAAAAGACCATTAGCCAATTTTTTAAGATGATTTATGAGATAAATTGTAGAAGGTAATAACAAAAAGAATATATTAACATTTTTCTAAAAAATTGTGAAACAAAATAACCTATTCTGGTAATTCACAATTATCAATGGGACGAGTCATTTGAAAGATAAATATAATGAAATTTATGATAATTTAACGTCTTGAGACCCAAGACCATATTTATTTTATCATGTTTCACTATTTTGAGATAAATTGTTTAAAAGTACCACAAAAGAATATATTAAGCGGTTTTTCAAATAAATAAATAAAATAACCTTTTTGGTATGATTAATTGAGCAGTATAATAAATATAACGGACTTTATTTTTGAGCTTATCATTATGATGTGACCAAATAATGTTGTTGAAAACAAAAAAAATTCTTGGCATGCAATTTTGAGGATATGATTAATGGATCAAGTCCCATGGCCAGTGCAGAGGCCACTGAACACATGTAGAATTTCCTTTCAAAAAACTAAATAAATAATAATTAAGTAAAAATAATATTAAAAAAAAAAATAAATAGAAGCATAAACAAGTAATATAAAAAAAAATTTAAAATCTATTCCTACTTTTTTTTTACTATACTGCAGAAAGTCCTTTATACATAATTTTCATTCATTTTTTTAAGTTTATCTGGCGCCATCTGTTGGTAGATATATGCAACTTAAATCTAAAACTAAACTAACGAATTAAATTTAATTACTGAATTAATATTCGAAAAACTGCATTACTACCCAGTGTCATCCACTACAAGTTCAAAAAAAAAGCTCCATTTGAAGTCGAGTGGATGAATAATAAGTATTTTATTAACGATTGAGAATTTGAACAAGATATATATATAGGGAGAGTGTGAGCTAATAGAAAGAATTGAAAAAATACAATTTGATTTTATTAATTAAATATTTAAAATTATATATTAGTTACTTTTGTGCCAAAAAAAATTATGTAAAATTATTTTTAACTGTTGACATACTTTAAATTTCTGTCCCTTTTATTGGCCATTATTTTTGTTTGTTTATAGAACAAGAATCTCATCAAAACATTTTAAGTTTAGCTACACAGATGGCAGTGTTACATTTCCAACATAACAGTCCTCATAATTTTAAAATCAATGTAATTTTTCCTTCTACATGCAAAATAAAAAGTAGAAGAAAAATGGAAATGAACAAAAATTAAAAATAAATTTTTTTTTCTGCTATTCAATAAAAGGAAATTAGTATAATTAAGTGATATTAAGTCTTCTATTAATTATTATTAATTGTTAAGTAATAAATAGGTTCAGATAAAAATAGAAAAATTTATAAAATGCAAAAAAAAAAAAATGCATTAAAAAAATAGAATTTTGAGGCTTAAATGCAAAAAAATATAATCTAAAAGATTTTCTTTTTAGGTACATAACATTTTTTTGTTTTCTTTTTTAAAGATAGTGAGCATCATAATAAAAAATTAAAATAAAAAAATCTATTAACTCTAAATTTCACTATGCATTAAAAACATATTTTTTTTTTCTAATGCAGCTAGCAAACACTTAAACAGAGCTTGGTCTTTGGTTACCTGTCTTGAAGATAAGCCACAGATGCGGAGTAACAACGTTACTCCTTTGCATTACCCAGGGGTGTTGAACCCCTAACACCCATGGCACCGCCGGGACTGAAGATAAGCCACCACTTGGACGCGAAAAACCTCATTCCAATTTATATTTCTTTCTAATGCAGCTGGCAACAACAGCTTGGTCTTGGTCTTGATTGTCTTAGACAGCAAAGCGAAAGCACTGCACGACTTACTACATTACCCAGGGGGCATCATAGCCACGGGACGTGGAGAACAATGCCCCCGTAACACTCTACGATCCTATGGTTTAAAGGGGATTCCGAACCCCACTCAAACACCCATGGCACCGCCGGGACTCGAACCCGAAACCTGTGGTACCGAGCTCCTGAGCGTAGCCACTGGCCATTCAGGCCCTTTATTAAACATAATAACATTTAAATTTTTCCAGAACAGAGTAAAAAAAAATATTAGATGCGACTATTAAAGCAACTTATGTTGTTTTAATTTTATTGACCACATGTTATAAATTAAGCAAATTAACAATTTTACAAAATTTTTTTAATTACAAATATTTTAGATATCCTTTAAAAATCAAACCATTTATATAAATATTTTTATTAATGTGCATTAAATGTCAAAATTAAAAATTAAAATTGATTATATAGAATTTTTTATTCCTCTTAAAATGAAGTAATCCTTCATTATGGAATAATTATTTTAATAATTACTGACGATTGCTTAAGTATCTGAACATCAAATAGGTCAATTGTTTTAAATTTTTGAAGGCATAATTTGTTAAATATTTTTTTTTTAAATATCACAGCAAAATTATAGATATTAATGATTCAGATATCCTGTGGGATTTATTGACTAATATAAATTTTTATGTTTTTTAGGAAAATTTTGAACATCTGTTTTAGGAATATTATTCAAAATAATATGAATAACTTTAAATATAAATATTCTGAATAACATTAAAAAGAACATTGCATAAACAAATATATTTGAGTAATCCTATAAATAAATTCAAATGTTTTGCATTAAAGTGGACTGAATACGAAATGCTTTGTAATCTGTAATAAGAAAATGCTTTCTAAAAATAAAATGATGGTTTCTGAAAATAAATTAAGCATTAAAGTAATTCAAATAAAAAAATAAGATGCTTCTTAAAGAAATCTAAACTGCTGTTTGTGTAAATATAATTATGGATAATCTTCAGAATATACACGTTTATGAATAAACATAATCATATTCCAAAATTATTCAAAATCTGAGATTACTTTTTTAAATGTTTGACTTTTTTAATATGATATGAAAGATCTGATATTTACAAGGAATTGGTATCATAACTTTTAATATTCTCATAAATGTTTGTTCTATGAATAAAAAAAAAAAAATGGTAATAATTATAGTCACATTTTTTTTAAAAAGCATATTGATCTATAAGAAATAGCTTAGTTTTATTAGAATCATTTTAAAGCAATTTAATAAATTGTGTTGAATTGAAAAATACTGATGATAATTGCTTTTGTAATGCCACCAATTAATAAATTAATAATTTAACAATAATTTCAAAGTATTAAATATTTCATTTAGTGTATAGCCATCTAGTTATAAAAATAAGGAGAAATTGATCGCCCTGCAATTTTGCCAAAATTATATACAAGTTGTACTTATATTTGTACCTACTCACAAAAATGAAAGATAAGAATTTAACAACTTTTCATTACTTGAAATGGAAAGTGTATATAAAAGTATTGGAAAAATGCTTATATTCGAAATATTCCTTAAATCTGCGGCATAACAAAATAAGCATTGAAAATCTGTACCGAAATCATAATTAATGCGTAAACGTATAGAATGTTTCAGAAGGCATTTGGTGAGCATTCCTATATCGGAAAGAAATGTTTAAAAGTGGTATAAACAGTTCAAAGAAGGCAGAGAACGCGTTGAAGACGAAGAACCCTCTGGTCGGCCATCAACCTCAACCGATGCTCACGTCCGAAAAATGAAAGATTTGGGTTCGCAAACCGTTGATTTACAATTAGAGACCTTGCTATTGATGTAGGAATTTCAAAAGGATCGGCCAATTCCATTTGGGCTTCAAACGCGTCAAATCTCGATTGGTACCGAAAACACTGAATGCGCAAGATCACACTGCATTGATTCTTCTTGACTTTTTTACCAAAAATGAAACACATATCGTTCCACAACCACCATATTCACACCGTGCGACTTCTGGCTATTCCGTAAACTCAAAAGACCTTTCCGGGAACACCGTTTTGAGTCGATTGAAGAGATTCAAATCGCCGCGAGCTTTGAAGGCCATCCCTGTCGATGACTTTTTAGCATGCATTGAGGATTGGAAAAAGTTGGCATACGTGTATTGTGTCCGGAGGGGATTACTTTGAAGGCGATGAAATAAATTTGGAAGAATAAATAAAGAGTTTTTTTAAAAAAAAAATTGGTCTTACTTTTTGGGCACAGTAGTAGTCGAAATTTCTCCCTATCTACCACTCCTTATAATTTTTATTCAAAGTGGTGATAATGGGTTTTTGTTGAACAATTTACATTTTTATTAAAAAATATTTTAATAAATATTAAATTGCACGAGAAATTATACCCTTCTCCCTACTTCTTTCAGGTCTTTTTGAATGGTATTTTTCCACAAAATTCCTCCCAGACTAGTGAATATATTTGTGCTTCATTGTTTACAGGTACATCCAGAGAATTCTATACCAGACATGCAAGTACTTCACACTGCAGTAATGAGAAAGCTGCTTTCTTCCGTCAGATTTTGAGAAACGAGCCGAGATTTCGGATTATAAATTTCTTCTTTCTCTTTTATTAGCATAAAGACTCTGCCTCTCAGTCGAGATTCTGTTTGAAAGTGAAGCTTTTTTATTGTGTTTCGGGATTCTTGCTGCTATCAATACGGTGCTGGCGGAATGGATTGAAAAGTCGAATATCTTTTAAACACAGGTGGTTGTTCTCTTTTGTAAATTGGGTTGAATTGTATTTTGAATGCAGATACAAAGGAAATACATCTTCTATCAGGGTAAAGCATTTTCAAACCTTATCGAAATAAAGTTCTGATGATTGTACAAGTAAATAATGTAAAACCGCTGACTTGAAATTAAAAACATTTCAACGGATTCAATAGAATATCACGGGAATTTCTAGTTTGTATTTTTAAAGTAAAATTTTGTTCTTATAAAATCAAACCAAAATGCAACTGTTTTTACGAAAGTTTTTGCTTATAGCACATTATTTAGAAATAAATAACTTTTATTTGATTTTATTTGCAAGCTTGTGTCCATTTGAAAATTTGTAAAATATTTTACTTTTTGGGGTTCCTGATGGCCGAGTTACTAGCGTTCTGGCACTCGGTGCCACAGGTTTCAGGTTCGAATCCCGGAGATGCCACGGATGCTCGTAGTGGTTTGAATCCCTTTAAGCTGTAAGTCCCGGTTTCATATGTTTATAAGAGCGTCACGGAACCAAGTCAGACTTCTACCTACGAGCCCCGGTGGGATATGCTTGTAGTGGTTTGAATCCACTTTAAAACCGTGGGTCCCGGTTTACTATGATAGTAGAGTGTTAGGCGTAGGGCTGACAACCCCTAACCCATAAAAGAGAAAACATCTATTGTCTAGAAATTTGCCATTAGGCAGACGACCTTTCCATCCATGGGAATGTTGCGCCACTAATGATGATATTTTAATTTCAGCTTAGCATTTTCCGTTTCCTTGGCACGATTTGCATCAGGCTAAATTTTTTAATATTAATTAAATATATTATTTATATTATTAAACAGGAACTACGTTAATATTTCACATACATATTTAAGTGTTCGTTTTAACCGAAGAAGAATGGTAGACAGACATTAAGGTGGTTTCTGAATTAAAGGGTTTGTGTTCGAAACTCTACAAACGATGCTTCCTCAAAAGTTTCTGTTTCTACGCCAATAGGGAGGGCATAATATATCTTTAGGTTTGAATTTTGATGTATAGCATCAAAAATTTGGTATGGTTAGCTGGTTCAGGATTTGAGCGTTAATATTTCATGTCCAGTTTAAATTGTTATTATATTCAAAACTATATATAATGCTGGAAATCTAACTGTATCATTTATAGGAAAGGTTGAAAGATTCAACTTGGAGAACGGTAGCTTAGTTCCCATTGTTACATCTTGGGATCCAGACGTTTACGGGACTCATCAAAGGCTGAAGGGAAAGGACTGAGTGCGATTTAGTTACATATAATAATAAGAATCGCAATGAAATGAAACAAAGTAACTGTAAACAAGTAATATAAAAAAAATTAAAGTAAATTCCTATTTTTTTTTCACTATATTGCAGAAAATCCTTTTATAAATAATTTTCATTCATTTTTTTAGTTTATTTGTCGCCATCTGTCGGTAGATATATGAACTTAAATCTAAAAAAATTTTAAAATTAATTTAATGAATGATTTAAAATAAATTTTGAAACTTTAAAATATTTGAAAAACCTCTTACATCTGGCATCTATCTATCAAGATACATGCAACTAAAATCTAAAAAAAAACTAAAAATTAATTAATTAAATTTGAAATTACTGAAATAATATTTGAAAAACTGCATTAACATAGTGTCAACTACAAGTTCAAAAAAAATGTCTTTGAACTCAGTGGATGAATAAAAAGTATTTTATGAACAAGAACAAGATATATATAAGTAGAGTGTGAGCTAATAGAAGGAATTGAATAATCATATCTAGATAGACAACAAGAATATAGAATAGAACTTTCGTAGGGTCTTCTAGTATGAACTGTGCTATTGAGCCAATAGATATAAGTGATATGTGAAATTTATAACTACAGAAGAGCTTACAGACATTGATTTCAAGAGGGCCTGAGTATACGATGATCGTTCCATTGTAATAAACATATACACCATTCATGCACTACTTGGTTTCATTAATTCTACCGATACCCATCAAATATCATCCTAGCACTGTCTGCAAATCTGTTTACATGGATATTTTCAAACATTAAAGCAACATAGATAGTGTGCCATGCCTTCTTAGAATTTCATTAGATTTATTAATTTTAATTCAGTTCATATAAGCCATATTAAATTCAAATCTATATTAATTATAAGGATCTTTTTTAAGTATGCTATGAAGGAAAGTTCAAGAAAATGCATTGAATTTAATTCACAAACATTATAAATTCATTAATAAATGAAAGAGTCAGAGTCTGTAGTTGGCATAAAATTTCATACTCAGGAGAAATTGTTTTGGCCGACTCCCCAAAAACTCCTCTTATTAAGAAATTACTATTCATAGTAAGATAGATAACTTACCTTCATGCTTTATTAATCAATATAAACTTTGAAACAGGCATGGAAAATCAATAATAATAATATATTATAACTCTTTAAACATTGTAAATTTTCTAATAAATAGTAGTAATTTTTTCTATGTAGTTTTTTATTATAATAGTTTTTAAAATATATAAAACAAATATTTTTATCAATAAATTATGCTATTAAAATTGTAAATTTGCAATTAATTTAATAATAAAGAAATTTGAATTATATAAGTTATTTTGATTTTCTAAAAAAAATAATTGTTTTAAAAATATTTAATGCAGTTTTTAAATCTACATTTTTTGAAAACTTTGCATTTTTTTTAATTATGTAGACAATTTGTTAATAAAATGATAAGATAATATTTTATAAACAAGTTTTTAAATATTATCAGTAAGATAAATTATATTTTTATTTTTAATATGTGAAAATTTAAAGTTTTTTTTAAACAGGAATATAGCTATATTTTGTATTTACATATAGGTTATTTAATAAAGAGATATTAAATTTAAATTTTAAATATTACTTGAATGCAATCTTACATTTAAATATGACTAGATTACAATTATTTTTGATATTGCAGAAATAAATTACCCAGAGGATTTATAGTTTTTAAAAATTACAATAATAATTTCTTTCAATAAAGATAGAAAAAAAAATTTTAATTTGTAAAACTTTGTGTTTTTCTATAAATTTGAACATTATTTTCGTATCTGGGGAAATCATTTCATTATCTGAATAAAATATCTGCGATTGCCCGGAGCATCACTGAATAACTTTGAATAAAAATATCGATACATTTTCGTTTAGTTTATTTTTCTAGGAAACTTTGTAGAGAATATGCTTAAAAACCGCTTAGCTTTTGGTTTATAAATTCTCATATTTTATTTCGTATTCTTACAGTGAATGATTTATTTTTGTTATCAAAATAAACAAAACAAATATTATGAAAATGGATTAAATAATTTTATTTAATATTTCGATATACATATTTATTTATTATTTACAGAGAACAAATTTAAACATTTATGCAAATATTTGTATTAAGCGTTTCTAAAGTTAATTTTTTATTAATCATAATAGTTTTGAGTATAAATAAAGATAATTTATATGGATACGAATAAAATAAATATAATCGAAAAATGTAAATTTAATAGCAAAATTTTTATGTTTTTAAGTTCATGTATATATATAATTTTCCAGTTTTTATCTAGCGTTTTTATACATTTTATTTACACAAATCTTTTTTTAAAAAACATCACAATCTTTCACAAATATTTAGCAAGTCCTTATATATAATATTTGATGATCACTATTTTTCTACTTTTATTATTTAAAATAAATTCCAAACTGTTTCAAACAATATTGATACAATCCAGGCCAATAATGTTTATTTTAAACAAATGTGCAATTAAAAATGTTAATTTACATATTTTTTTTTTATGGGGACAGACCATGCAGGTAATTTTAATTATAAATCTAAAAGGAAGTTTATTGTAGAATAAAATTTATTTACATTAAATTATAAAATAAATTCTTTGTAAATATTATTATAAATTGAACAAATGATTGTGTAATTATGAATATTAAAATTTATAATGAAAATAGCAATTAACCTAATTTTTAAAAACGATAAATATTCAGTACGTTTTTTTCTCAATCATTTCAAAATTAAAATAAAGAAAAATGAAACATTTTATAATATTGCTTCAATTTCTTAAATTAATAAATTCATTATAAATTACATTTGCTTCAAATAACAATTTTTTTTTTTGTATTATTTTAGGAAGGCAAACATGTATCATTAAGCATTTAATTTTTATCCCATCTCATGTTTTTCTAAATTGTGTGAAGTAGATCTCAAACAGATGCTGCAGAGCTATTATACACACTTTTTTCAGTGTAAAATCTTGTGAACGTTTGTTTTTATTTCCTTGTTCTTTTTAATCAAAAAATACCAAATATGTGGCAACTGCCCTGATGTCCTCATATGTCTTTGATCGCTCAGCTGTTGCAATCACCATGTCTCGACCATCCCTGGGAAGAGGATTTATACTCTGAGCTGGCAATCAACATAGCCAATACTTTTCGGAAGAACTACAATATTTCATTCCCTCGTACTATTTCAGACGATACCACAACACCAACAACCATTCTTTAAAAGTAGTACTACAATCTGCTATCATCTAGAGGGAATCTTTGCCTTTTTCAAACAATAAACACCTCACTAGCAGTTCAATGAGTGGAATCTAAAATATCAAGATCATATAATGGAAAAGGATATTTCAATCGTATAATGAAAATAATTGTCAAGAACTCCTCTTTTAAATACAGTGTGGTTTCATACAATGCAGATAAATGATCAACAATCCAAATATCTGTAGATTTTCTTGTTAAAATCAACTACTTACTACTTGATATTATTCGTAAAAAATGTTTGAAACTGAATTATTAGTGACTAATACTATTTTATTATTATAAGACTTAAATAACTTTTGATTAAGCTTATAACATAAGATTCAAAAAGAAGGCAAAAAAAAATCTAAGCAACTGTAATACATTTTCAGCACAAAAGATGACACTAAACTGAACTAATGTTTCAGAATGAATGCTGATTGTGAATTAAACTTGTAGTGGAGTGGGAGGCATGTGAAAACAATGGGAGAAGTTCTCTTCTACATTCAATAGAAGTTATCGACTATAGAAATTTTTATGAGATTTCAAAAATTTATAGCTTAACATCTACCCTGAAAACTTTTGAAAATTTATGAAATATTTATATATAGTTTATATATATATATATATGTATATATACCAGCAGAACCCATCATACTTTGTCCTGCCAAAAGATATGCATTGTAGAAAATTACATATCGTAAATATATTCTCCATTTTCCAATAAATCTGCATGATAATTTTCATGGATATCGTTTGAACGCTATATAAGATCAAGTATTGCAGCATCATTTGGGGGCAAATAACAATATAGTGGATAGCGCGAACCAATTCTACATACTCGAATACCTATTATTACTAATTTTCATAAGGATTGGTTGAAAGGTATAGAAGTTGATATACAACAGCACCATCTGGTGGTGACTGACAACAAAGGGGATAGCATAAAAACATTCTCCATGTTTTGTCAAATATTTGTCAAACCGTTAAGAAGATCAAGCCGCCACACAATTTCATCAAAATCGGTGAAGACGTTTAGAATATATATGTTCTAAACGTTTGGAATATATATATATATATATATAAATATATCTAGAATATATATATATATAATATATATATATATATATATGTTAGCGTTAGCGAGCTAGATGATATGAGCGAATCCATTGATATAGTGCGAAAACTTCTGCTTTGAGAAAATGTACAAACGTCAACTCTACAATTGGACAAAGTATCAACTCTAAGATTATCTGGTTGGAATTTGCCAGGTTTTATCTAATACAATATACAAATAAGTGAAAATTAACCTTAAAATATCACCCAGAAGCATTATTTGAGGGTCAGTGCAGTAGATGCCCTACTTCTGCTGTACATATTGTCTAATGAAAACTCTGTAGTACAATCTTCTAATGTCTTAATGAAAATGAGTCATAACGAGAACATGATATATATTACGATTTGCTAATAAATTTTTATCTGTACCATATTCTATCATTTGTATGAATGATAACACAAACTTTTGTTGTTTAAAATGAATCAGGTAGAAAAAAGCGAGAATGTGGCTACATCAAAAATTCTGAAGCAACAACTTCCTTATTATGCATCCTTAATCTATCTGCCTCATTCGAAAGCAATAGATTGTAAAAGAAATACATCCGTTTTTATTCTTGTTGGTTAACTAAAAGGCCGTTCATCATCAACGACCTCTTGTCTCTTCACCAGCGCAACACGCATTCCACTGGACATTGTCCAGGCGCTGAGTCATTACCTTTTTGGTTAAGATCTGAAGAGGACCAGCATTTGAGCATTTGTGAATATTCGGAAACTTTTCGGGCGCTGTGATAAATGGAGGCCTTGCCTTTTGAGGGCGATAATCGACATCAACTGCCTCGAAGTTCCTGTGGGGAGGTATTCCAAAAGGATGTCTCACCATAGGAGGTGTGAAAGATCAGTTAGATTTCCCCCAGCGATGACAGATGCCGGTTTCTGAAACTAGGAAAGAAGATTTATTATCGCTCAAGGAATATTCTCACAAGAAAGATAGAAGTCCATTTGTTCACTTAATATTGTACATCCACGAGTTTAGCTAGGTTTGGTTTGTCGCTCTACGATAATTTTTGCACACGTTAGGCTAATTATACGGGGACCTACAGTTTTTAAATACCAACTTACGAACTGTGCATAATTTAAGAGCGTGTGTTTTTCTTAAGAAAATTATCTAAAGTTAAAATCGAATATATTGAAGCTCAAACGAAAATATTCATGTGAGAGTCTTTCTTCGCTGAATTCCATTGATTCCTGATTTTGAAATAATTAGAGCAGATTTCAAAAAGTCTGTTATAAGGGTCGATATTAAGCTTTGTAGTTACATACATATGTATTATATATATATATATATATATACATATATATATACAGTGTTGACGCGCTAAATGACGTGAATGATTTCATTGAAGTCGTATGAAAATGTCTGCATTGAGAAAGAGTAGTAACGTCGATAATTGGCCAAAGTATCAACTGTAAGATTATCTGGTTGGAGCGTTCTAGGTTTTATCCAATATAACACACAAATAAGTGCAAATGAAGCTTAAAAAGTCACCCGAAAGATGTCTCTGATATCAGTGCCGTAGACGCCTCAGTTCTGGTGTATATGCTAAGAAATGAAAAATCTGCGATGCAATGGAGTTTTCAGGATTTACATAATATAACTCACAAATAAGGGAAAATTAAGCTTTAAAAATCATCCGGAAGACATTGTTTGTGGTCAGTTTAGTAGAACGCCACACGCCTGCGGTGCCTGTTGTGTAATCCAAAATCTGCAGAACAATCTTCTCATGCCTCAATGAAAAAGCGTCACAGGAGAATATGATATATATTACAACTCGCACATAAATGTTTATTTATCTGTGCCACATTCTGGCATTTGTATTAATGATATCATAAACTTTTGTTGCTTAAAATTAATCAGGCAGAAAACCATGAATGTGGCTACATCAAAAATAATTCTGAAGCACCAACTTCCTCATTATGCTTCATTAATCTATCTGCCTCATTCGAAAGCAATAGATCGCGAAAGAAATTTTTTTATTCTTGTCGGTTAACTAAGGCCTTACATCATCCCCGAACCCTCGCTTCTTCTCCAGCGTAACACGCATTCCAATGGACATTGTCCAGGCTGTGAGTCATTACCTTTCTGGATGATATCTGAAGAGAACTAGCATTTGAGCATTCGTAATATTCGGAAACTTTTCCGGCGTTTGATAAATGGACGCCTTTGCCTTTTGAGGGCGATAATCGATATCAACTGCCTCAAGTTCCTGTGGAGAGGTATTCCAAAAGGATGTCTCACCCCAGGAGGCAAAAATAAATATCGCCCCCTCCTGGCGATATTTATCGCATTCACTGGGTGAGGGAGGGTGATCACTTTGATTTTCCCCTGCGATGACAGATGCCGCTTTCTGCAACTAGGAAGGAAGATTTATTAGTCGCCCAAGGAATATTTTCACAAGAAAGATAGAAGTATATTTGTTTACTTCTTAATACTGTAAATCTCCGATTTTAGTTTGTTTGGTTTTTCAAATGTCATTTTTTGCACACGTTAGGCTTTTGTTTGGGGATCTACAGTTCATTAACTAAAGAATTTAAGATGAACTAAACATAAGTTGAGAGTGCGTTTTTTTGTTATCGAAAGTTAAAATCTTGTCTATAAGCTCGAAGGAAAGTGTTCACGTGACACATTCTTCACTGCATTCCATTGCTTCCTGATATCTGTAATAGTTATAGATTTGAAAAGCCAGTTTTAAGTGTCACTTTAATGTTACACGGATATATATATATATATATATATATATATATGGAGTTCAGCCGCTTGCAAAAGATGCATATAAACCCCAATTTTTAGGGTTATACCGGTTTCAAAGATGCATCCCGGCCGAACCTACAGTTTTGTTAGACTTCTCTACCAGTCTAATAAAAGCTGAACTTTTGAAGTGGGTGTATTGGGGTGTATTTCAAAACCCATCAACGAAGCGTTGGTTTTCTCTCAACAACACTTATTTAATGAAGCACGGTTATATTTACAGCGATATTTACATTAACAATTAATTAAGGGACAGCACCGTCCATTCTCTCGCTGCTTTGACGCAGCCTCCCATCCGTTCTTTTTCTTCTTCATCTACGGGGATCTTGCCCCTTCTCCAGGTGTCAGAGTTCAAAGTTGAATACCCCCCACATCGTAAACAGGCTCTGTCATAGACAAGCGACCGTAAAGTGTCTCCGCCTGCTGATTACCACAGAAACAAATCCTACACACATATATATATATATAGTGCTAACGCGATTAATGATGATCGAAATCATTGAAATCGTAAACGACTTTCTGCATTAAGAAAGATGTAGGAACGTCGATAATTAGACAAAGTATCAACTGTAAGATTGTCTGGTTGGAGTTTTCTAGGTTTTACCTAATATAATATACAAATAATCGAAAATTAAACTTAAAACGTCACTCGGAAGACGTTGCTTGAGGTAAGTGTAGTAGATGCCCCACGTCTGCTGTACCTGTTGTACATGTGACTCACAGAACAATGCAAAATCTGCAAACAATCTGCAAAAAATATAAAATGCAAAATTTGCAATGCAAAATTGCAAATTCTGCTGAACAGTCTTCTAATGCCTTAATGAATATGATATATATATATTATAATTCGCTAATGAATTTTTATCTGTGGCATATTCTGGCATTTGTATGAATGATAACATAAACTTTTATTGCTTAAAATTAATCAGGTAGAAAACCATGAATGCAGATACATCAAAAGTAATTCTGAAGCACCAATTCTTTATTACGCTCCATTAATCAATCTACCTCATTCGAAAGCAATATATTGTGAAAGAAATATATCCCGTTGTTATTCTTGTCGGTTAACTAAAAGGCCCTTTATCATCCCCGAACCTTTGCCTCTTCTCCAGCCTTACATGCATTCCAATGGACATTGTCCAGGCGGTGAGTCATTACCTTTTGGGTGAGATCTGAAGAGGACCTGCATTTGAGCATTCGTAATATTCGGAAACTTTTCCGGCGTTGTGATAAATGAACGCCTTTGCCTTTTGAGGGCGATAATCGATATCAACTGTCTCCAAGTTCCTGTGGAGAGATATTCCAAAAGGATGTCTCACCCCAGGTGGCAAAAATGAATATCGCCCCCTCCTGGCGATATTTATCGCATTCACTGGGTGAGGGTGATCCCTTTGATTTTCCCCTGCGATGACAGATGCCGGTTTCTGAAACTAGGAAGGAAGATTAATTAGTCGCCCAAGAAATATTTTCACAAGAAATATAGAAATATATTTGTTTACTTCTTAATACTGTAAATCTCCGAGTTTAGTTTGGTTTGGTTTTTCACTCTAAGGTCATTTTTTGCACACGTTAGGCTATTTGTTTGGGGATCTACAGTTCATTAACTAAAGAATTTAAGATGAACTAAACATAAGTTGAGAGTGCGTTTTTTTGTTATCAAAAGTTAAAATCGAGTCTATAAGCTCGAAGGAAAGTGTTCACGTGAGATACATTCTTCACTGCATTCCATTGCTTCCTGATATCTGTAATAGTTACAGATTTGAAAAGCCAGTTTTAAGTGTCACTTTAAAGTTACACGGATATATATATGTAGAGTTCAGCCGCTTGCAAAAGATGCATCCCGGCCGAAACCCCAATTTTTGTAGGGTTATACCGGTTTCAATAGATTCATCCCGGCCGAACCTACAGTTTGTTAGACTTCTCTACCAGTCTAACAAAAGCTGAACTTTTGAAGTGTGTGTATAGGGGTGTATTTCAAAACACATCAACGAAGCGTTGGTTTTTCTCTCAACAACACATATTTAATGAAGCACGGTTATATTTACAGCGATATTTACATTAACAATTAATTAAGGGACAGCACCGTCCATTCTCTCGCTGTTTGACGCAGCCTCCTATCCGTTCTTTTTCTTCTTCATCTACGGGGATCTTGCCCTTCTCCAGGAGTCAGAGTTCAAGTTGAATACTCCCCACATCGTAAACAGGCTCTGTCATAGACAAGAGACCGTAAAGTGTCTTCGCCTGCTGATTACCACAGAAACAAGTCCTACACACACACACATATATATATATATATATATATATATATATATATATATATATATATATATATATATATATATATAGTGCTAACACGATTAATGATGTGATCGAAATCATTGAAATCTTAAACGACTTTCTGCATTAAGAAAGATGTAGGAACGTCGATAATTAGCCAAAGTATCAACTGTAAGATTGTCTGGTTGGAGTTTTCTAGGTTTTACCTAATATAATATACAAATAATCGAAAATTAAACTTAAAACGTCACTCGGAAGACGTTGCTTGAGGTAAGTGTAGTAGATGCCCCACGTCTGCTGTACCTGTTGTACATGTGACTCACCGAACAATGCAAAATCTGCAAACAATCTGCAAAAAAATATAAAATGCAAAATTTGCAATGCAAAATTTGCAATGCAAAATTGCAAATTCTGCTGAACAGTCTTCTAATGCCTTAATGAAAAGCGTCATAGCGAGAATATGATATATATTATAATTCGCTAATAAATTTTTATCTGTGGCATATTCTGGCATTTGTATGAATGATAACATAAACTTTTATTGCTTAAAATTAATCAGGCAGAAAACCATGATTGCAGATACATCAAAAATAATTCTGAAGCACCTATTCTTTATTACGCTCCATTAATCAATCTACCTCATTCGAAAGCAATAGATTGTGAAAGAAATATATCCGTTTTTATTCTTGTCGGTTAACTAAAAGGCCCTTCATCATCCCCGAACCTTTGCCTCTTCTCCAACGCAACACGCATTCCAATGGACATTGTCCAGGCGGTGAGTCATTACCTTTTGGATGAGATCTGAAGAGGACCCGCATTTGAGCATTCGTAATATTCGGAAACTTTTCCGGCGTTGTGATAAATGGACGCCTTTGCCTTTGAGGGCGATAATCGATAGCAACTGCCTCCAAGTTCCTGTGGAGAGGTATTCCAAAAGGATGTCTCACCCCAGGAGGCAAAAAATAAATATCGCTCCCTCCTGGCGATATTTATCGCATTCATTGGGTGAGGGAGGGTGATCACTTTGATTTTCCCCTGCGATGACAGATGCTGTTTCTGAAACTAGGAAGGAAGATTTATTATCACATAAGGAATATTTTCACAAGAAAGATAGAAGTCCATTTGTTCACTTCGTAATACTGTATATCTGCGAGTCCAGTCTGGTTTGGTTTGTCGCTGCACGTTTGCAAATGTAAGGCTAATTATACGCGGACCTACAGTCTTTTCATCTACCGAGTTTAAGATGAACTGTGCATAAGTGGAGAGTGATTTTTCTTAAAACAATCTAATATTAAAATCGAGTTTATAAACTCAAAGAAAAAATATTTACGTGAGAGTCATTCCACACTGTATTCCATTGATTCCGGATATCAGAAATATTTATGGCAGATTTGAAGAGCCAGTTGTAAGTGTCGATATTATGCTTTATAGGTATATGCGTATACACACACACACATATATATATATATATACAGTGTTAGCGCGCAAAAAAATGTGAGGGAATTTATTGAAATCATATGAAAATTTCTGCACTGAGAAAGAGGTATAAACGTCGATAATTGGCAACAGTATCAACTGTAAGATTATCTGGTTTGGGGTTTCAAGGTTTTACCTAATACAACACACATATAAGCGAAAATTAACCTTAAAAGTCACCCGGAAGACGTAGCTTGAAGTCAGTTTAGTAGACGCCACACGTCTGCTGTACATGCTGTCTAATGAAAACCTGCCGAACAATCTTCTAATGTCTTAATGAAAAAGCGTGAACTATATATTACAATTCGCTAATAAATTTTTATCTATGTCATATTCTGGCATTTATATGAATAACAGCATAAACTTTTTGTTGTTTAAAATTAATCAGGCAGAAAACCATGAATGCAGGTACCTCAAAAACAATTCTGAAGCACCAACTTCATTATTATGCTCCGTTAATCTATCTGGCTCATTCGAAAGCAATAGATTCGCAAAAGAAATATATCAGATTTTATCCTTGTCGTTTAACTAAAAGGCCCTTCATCATCCCGAACCTTTGCCTCTTCTCCAACGCAACACACATTCCAATAGACATTGCCCAGGCGGTGAGTCATTACCTTTTTGGATGAGATCTGAAGAGGACCCGCATTTGAGCATTCGTAATATTCAGAAACTTTTCCGGCGTGGTGATAAATGGACGCATTGCCTTTTTGAGGGCGATAATCGATATCAACTGTCTCCAAGTTCCTGTGGAGAGGTATTCCAAAAGGATGTCTCACCCCAGGAGGCAAAAATAAATATCGCTCCCTCCTGGCGATATTTATTGCATTCACTGGGTGAGAGAGGGTGATCGCTTTGATTTTCCCTCCGATGACAGATGCCGGTTTCTGCAGCTAGGAAGGAAGATTTATTAGTCCACCCAAGGAAGATTTTCACAAGAAAGATAGAAGTATATTTGTTCCTTTTTTATAATACTGTGTATCTTCGAGTTTAGTTTGGTTTGGTTGGTCACTCTACAGTCATTTTTTGTAAACGCTAAGCAAATTTTATGGAAATCTAGAGTTTTTTTACCTACCGACTTTAAGATGAACTGTGCATAAGTTGACAGTGCGTTTTTCTTAAAAATGTATCTAAAATTAAAAATAGAATATATAAGCCAAAAGAAAATATTCATTTGAGAGTCATTCTTCACCGTATTTGATAGATTACAGGTATCTGAAATAATTATGGCAGATTTGAAAAGCCAGTTTTAAGGGTCGATAGTAAGGTTTACAGTTACAAATATATATATATATACTGATGAAGTGAGCGAATTCATTGAAATCGTATGAAAATTTCTGCATTGCGAAAGACGTAGGGACGTTGATAATTGGTCAAAGTATAAACAGTAAGATTTTCTGGTTAGAGTTTTCAAGGTTTTATCTGATATAACACACAAATAAAGAAAAATTAAGCTTAAAAAGTCATCCGGAGGACATTGCTAGAGGTCAATGTTGTAGTCGCCACACGTCAGCGGTGCCTGCTGTGTAATGCAAAATCTGCAGAACAATCATATAATGCCTTAATGAAAAAGTGTCATAGCGAGAATATGATATATATTACAATTCGCTAATAAATTTTTATCTATGTCAGATTGTCGCATTTGTATGAATGATAACATAAACTTTTGTTGCTTAAAATTAATCAGTCAGAAAACCATCAATATAGATATAACAAAAATAATTCTGAAGCATCAACTTCTTTAATGTACGCCATTAATCTATCTGTCTCATTCGAAAGCAATAGATTGTCAAAGAAATATATCCGTTTTTATTCTTGTCAGATAACTAAAAGGCAGTTCATCATCTCCGACCCTTGCATCTTCTCCAACGTAACATACATTCCAATTTACATTGTCCAGGCTGTGAATCATTACCTTTTGGACGAGATCAGAAGAGGACCAGCATTTGAGCATTCGTAATATTCGGAAACTTTCCCCGGTGTCGTGATAAATGGAGGCCTTGCCTTTTGAGGGCGATAATCGATATCAACTGTCTCCAAGTTCATGTGGAGAGGTATTCCAAAAGGATGTCTCACCCCAGGAGGCAAAAAATAAATATCGTTCCCTCCTGGCGATATTTATCGTATTCACTGGGTGAGGGAGGGTGATCACTTTGATTTTCCCCTGCGATGACAGATGCCGCTTTCTGAAACTAGGAAGGAAGATTTATTAGTCGCCCAAGGAATATTTTCACAAGAAAGATAGAAGTATATTTGTTTATTTCTTAATATTGTGTATCTCAGAGTTTGAGATGAGAGCAGTGTATAAGTTGAGGGTAAATGTTTTCTTAAAAATTTTACTTAAAGTTAAAATTAAGTATATAAGCTTAAAAGAAAAATATTTATGTGAGATTCCTTCTTCACGTTATTCAATTGATATTTTTGGTATACTTTAGTAATTTTCCGTTAAGACTCGAACAGCTGTTGCTTCGCTTTTAGTGATAAAGCAACAAACCAGCAATATATTTAAACAGTTTTGAAAATAAAATAAATCCTTTCGTAAAATTAATAACTAATTCAATTACAAATTTTTCTTATAAAATTAAGAAACCTAAAATGTTCTATATTTAGTAATAATTGACGATTTATTATTTGCGCCGGCTAATGAAAAAGTATCAACCTCTTTTTGCGAGCTTAGTGGATCCGTATGTAAGCCGATCTCCGTAAGTTAGCTTCAGACAAATTCTCAACAAATTTGGGCTTTACATGAAATTAATGTGTACGTTGTATGGTAACTTTTAAGTTATAATAATTATTTTTTCTTCCTAACAGTATGAGAAATTTTCCAGACATGGATGTATTTATGTTGAATTAAATGTCAAATTCAGGTTATCTATCTGAATTTCAACATTGATTTCACCATATTACTTTATGGATATATTTTTTGAGTAACGAAGGACAACTTATGAAGTAATTCTCTCTGAAATTTAACTAATTAATTCTATGACAATCTAAAAAAACTCTAACTGAAAATGTCACTTAAGAACTTGCATTCATTAGAAAATTCATAATGAAAACTTTGTTTAAACTCTTTTATTTAATCTTCTTATAAATGAAACCCCAATGTTAAACAAAAATATTTTCAAATTAAATGAATTTCTCAATTTTAAAAAGTTTTCCACAGTTTCATTTTAAATATTATTTATGTTAAGGGAAATAAAGGGTAAATTGATATTATGCAACATAATTTTTTTTTAATGCGGAGAAGATAAGATTAAATATTTTCCCTGAAATTAATTCGTAAGGATTCTAAGTAAAATTAGTTTCGTTATGAAATTAAATGCGCCAGTGTTTTTCATGAAAACACTATTTAAAATTCAAGGAATCATTATGTAATCAAGTTTAATTTCATCAAAAATTTGATTTCATATTTAAGAAAAAATTAATTTTTTTCATTTCCTTTCATTCATTATATTCTATTTTGAACTACAATCCGGAAAGTGTGTGAAAACGAAATCATTCACACGATTACAAATTAAAGGGTTTACTAAAATGTGATTTTCGATCTTGTACACCTCTTGTTAAAACATTGATTCTGAAAAGCGATATATTTTATGTCTGTAGTTAGTTAAGATTTGCTTGAAAGTATTTGGCTATGCTCTTCAGAAAAATTGTCTACTCCGAAATTGCGTATGTAAAATCACGGAGAAGTTATGTACGTAATCTTTTTGCAGATAGAATTTGTGCAATATCGCCCAAAACAGAAAGCTCACAGAGTTTGTATGGTGTTTTTGTTAGATAAATCATTAAGATTAGCTACTATAAATTCATTAATTAAACGCTTTTTAAAGTAACATATAAAAAGAGTAAATATTTGAATTGGTGAAATTGAGATTTTTACGGTATCCCTGCAGACCTACATGAAATATTTTTTTTTTCTCGCAGGGAGGATAATTTACAAATAGCAATTTTTTGCGAACCTTTTTCTAAATTTTACCTTTCAGCACACTCAGTCAGTTTTATGGCTAATATCGTCTATATTATTTCAATCAATTTTAAAGCAAATTATTATCAATGCTTTCTTAAAAAAGCATCAACACAAAAAATTTTTGTATTAAATTAAATTTAATTTTAAAAAAATTACTCTTATTATTTGAATGTTTTTTTATAGGAGAAAAGTATTATTTCATTTAAATAGCAATTTAAATACAGAAAATAATAATTTTAACTTACCTTTTTTTATTTCCTTTTGAAGTAATATATTTTTTATGGCATTTCTGATGCAGTTAATCATTTTATAAATATATACTGTTTTTTGGTTAAAATATGATCAAATTAAAATAAAATTTATGTTTTAGATTATATGTACATGGAAACTCATTATTCAATACGGAAAATCAGTTCAGAATTTCAATTTAATTTTGTTGCATACATATAAATTATTTTATTTATTTTTTTATACTTTTCAATTATTAAAAAAAGCCTATTCATCATTTTGTTCTTTAAAACAACTTTTGCTTGTGATAAAGTAATGTGTTTTACTAAAAATGTTTATTTTTCACAAGCAGATAATGCTTTTCTAGAGGATTTTCGCTGCTATTCTTTTACAAAGACGGACAACTAATTTCATGTGACGCTTTGGTGCTTATGGTATGCTTGTAACATTTTTATGTTGTTTTTTCACAAAGGGAGAAACATTTATTCTTTATCCGTTTTATAAACGCAATTTTATAAGTTAAACAGCTAATTATTTACAAATAATTATATTGTTTTCAAATAGTTATGCTATTCTGGCCATCTAGAAAACTCTGTAAATCGTTTTGTCACCTGTTATGTATGACACAATATTGGAAAATTATATTTGTACACTTTCAGAGAAATATTTATTTTCCATTTTTGTCTATCTTTCTAAAATAAATTTGATTATTATATTTTTCTGAAATCTGCCCGTCTCTTCGCTCAGGGTCAACGTGCACCTCTAGCAGTAAGGATGAGGTTAAATCCGTTGGAGGCTTTTTGTAGTCACTGTTTCAAAAAACGAGGAGACTCGATGGCGCTTGTGATGTTCAGCATCTTGCCGTGGGTCGGACTACCTGGTGGAGTTTTCCGTCTCCATGCGATACGCAAAAATACAACTCTCCTAAAAGTCCTCCAGGAAGAGACTTCCCTCCTTCGTCAGCGACAATGAGCCAAGTCAGACTTCTACCCTACCGGTGCTCCAACCCAACAGAAGCTGCCCTTTTTCCTCCATCCATGTGTAGATATTCATGGGATATCCATCCCGCACTATAGAACACTGAGGATTAGTCACAACAACGTTCTGAAATTTAAATCTTCAAAATTTACTACTTTTTCTGATTATATTTCCTGTTCAAGTTCATAAATTCAATTAATTTCAGAAAAATATGGTTGTTCACCTTACATCCTTTTTTTTGACTACGCACGTGGAGCTATTTATCCAGAAGGCAGCGGTATATGTTTTAAAGTTCATGTGTGCCAATATTTTATAATTTGCTAATTTTTATAATTTGCAACAGCATCAAAAAAAATTCCTAAAATATTATTTAAAAATTTTGATTCCAAACGTGGTCGGCTACCTTAAAAATTTATTGCACTTATTTAATTTGTTTTATATATCCGAATTTGCAAATGTATCAAAAGGTCATTATTTTAGTGATATAAAAATTATTCAGACAGTTCTTTTTTAATTTTTTAAATTTCTTTTTAATAAGTTAAATAATTTATTTATTAACTTAATATATAATAATTTTTTAATGCATTTGGTTAAAATATAGCAGAAGTGCCTTTAATATTTTCATATTTCTGATTTTAAGAATGCATATTGTAAATTCATTAAATATAAGCATTTATGGTTTACTTTAATTGGGTATAGGTTTATTGATACTTGCATGTAATTAACAAAAATATATTAATGCAGAAATTTACAATCTTAAATAATCAATAATAAAATAATATCTATGCATAATATACACATTTGCTTAAAACATTTTCAAGCATTAATTTTTTCTGTTTTGTTAACAGAAAAAAATAATGTTTGAATTGTTTGACAGTTTGAATTTTTCTATTATTAATAAATAAATACATTAAAATAATTCTTAAAAAAAAATGTTTTAAAATTTTTTCTAGTAAAGTATTTTCGAATTTAAAAAAAAATTTGATTTCTTATAATACTTTTACGTGTATATTTAATTAAAAAATATTTGCTTAATGTTAAATGAATTATTCAAATTTCTTCAAAAAATTTTTAACTGCAAAATATAGAAATAATTGTAATGATTTAATTAATTTAATTATTTTATATAATTACGCTTTAAATTTTTTTCAATTTTAAGTAATAAATATTTGTAATATTTAAAATAAAATTTTATGATTAATATAAATGTACTTTTAATTGTTTTAGGAGATACTAAAATATCCATCTATGATTTTTTTTTAAAAACTAAAGAGTAATATATTATATTAATGCTATAAATAAATGGAAATTAATATAACAGCATACATAGTTTGGTGGAAAAAAAATTTTATTGCAGGATAACTAGAAAGAATACTATTACTAGAAAAGAAATACTAGAAAGAATACTATATATCTGAAATATATTACAATTTTTTAAAAATATACTATGTGAAAATCGTATAATAATTCAGTATTTTTTCCATAACTCAACACGAGATATAATGGTAGTTTAGGTTATCATATATAATGCAATGGCATTATGATAAATTCTTGATTTATTGGGATGTATTAAATCAAAGGCCTAGTATCGCATTCTGCACAGAAAAACCGCAGGCCAATTGAAAAAAAAAAAAATTCTTACAATGGTCACATATTTTATAAAAAAGGACATTTTGCTTTATCTCTTTTTTATGAATTCAGTGAATGCATAAATACATAAATTTTAGTAACCATTATTTGAAAAAACGCCACAAAAACTTCCATAATAAATTTCTCTTTTAACACACTTAGAAGTGACGATCAATTTTTAGAAAGAAATAGTTCAGGTCAAAAGAAATGATCTATTATACAACAGTAAATTCAATTTTAAATTTATTTTCATGGTTTCATAAAAATCTGGCCATTTATTTGAATAACCTTAATATATGATATATGCTGAAGAAAGATAGGCTGAACAAAAGTTGCAATTTCAATTGAAAAAAGCAACATTTTTGAAAAAGAAATATTTCTTTTCCTTTACGATTTTGAAGAATTAAAATTTTCACTCGACAATAAAAATAGAATTCTTAATTAATCAAATTAAAATTAAAATTATTTTATGAAATTTCTTATAAATTTTCTTGTAAACATATTCAATAATAGCAAATAATTGTTAATTTTTTTTAAACATCAGTTAAATTTAATTTAATGAAGTCATAATTTTTTTGGATTATAAAAAATGTGTTTCTTTTAAAATTAAGTAATTTGTAATTTTTTGCAAGTTTTTTATACATCAAGTTGATTGTTAATTAGTTTCTCAGTAACCACAACAGTCCCATTAAAATTGTTTAAACATCCCATTTATTTCAAATAATTCAAACTTAAAGATTTGAAAATATGTTAATTTTCATGACAGGTTTAGCATATAGTTGCCATTTATGTCCTGAAATGAACAAATTTTATTCTTGTATGATTTATCGTCAGAATTGAATCACGAAATAAGTGAAGACAAATTTCGTGACACAAAATATTGTTCACTTTGTGGCTACATATATTATATCTCTCATTTGTGAGTATATCAAATATTTACATTTATAAATATATATTGTAAATGTATTCCTGATTAAATATAGCTAGGGTAATTAATTGTAAAATTTAATGGATTCATTTTCATCTTTAAAAATATAAAATACAAAAATATGAATTTAATCAATTAAACATGAAATACCTTTAAAATTATTCCGCAAATTATTAATGCTTCTCTTCAAAGAGGTTTGTTAAATTATAGCATAAATTTTTTTTACTATGGGCGTTATTTCAAAATAAAAACAAATTGATTTATCTTAACTATTTATTTAACTATTTTCTGATTTTTCCATTTTCTTAGTAAAACAATGAAAGTAAATAAATAAGAATTTAAACGTGATAGAAATACCTAAACTAAATGTATCTCTATTCATTGACTAATAAGTTTAGAGATTATTCTTAAATTAAATAAATTGACACTAGCGAACTCCCTCCACATTTAATATGCATATTGTTTTTATAATAGTGTAATATAATTGATATATTTTTAATCCATCTAAACTTATCTACCTTTGCATTATATTATTATTTCAACCTATTATGTTACGTTTGTATCCATTGACGGAAATTGAAAGCTAGTATTAACATAATCTACCTTTAGGTATCAATTGGTCAACTACAGATTTGCATTAGACGCAGTTATGGCAGCTTCCGGGGTTGGAATAGGTCTACCCTCAGGCACTAATCAATATCTCAGAAGATTAATGTAAGTGTGTTTCTGCGGAGCAATAGATTTGCTTATCTATTGATGTGTTTCTTAGAAGTTTTTTTTTTGAACAAAATACTTAAAACTATGTTTGTCAATAAAACTGGCATTTTATTTTGTTTGTCTTCAGGCACAATTTTTTTCTAGTGATAAAGAAAATGATTAAATGAATTTAATTTGTCTAGTTAGATTTAATACTTTTTATATAATTATACATTTAGCGAGCCAGCTAAAATATAATAAATACACTAAATATATAAATATCTATAGTGTCCGATTATTTGGCCAAATTTGCAATTCTCACCAATATTTACAAAATACAGGTTTCCTGACTCTTTTTACATCTATGGAGAGTTTGCCTCATGCAATACGACGACAGAATATCTTGAAAAATTTCGGTTTTTTTTTTTTTTTTTTTTTTGAAGAAAATGATGTATACAGTCTTATAAAGAAACATAACAATATATATATATATATTATATATTGCTAAGAAATATATAAAATATGCATGTAAAGTAAAATATTTATACACTGACTACCAATCAGTATTTGGACACCTATGCAAATGACGATATCTGCGGTCCTGAGGTACGTCACGGACTCCGCCGGTATATATCGTGTAGGAAACAGCATCGGCATTAGTCGCATGCAAGATGCCGCGCAGTTCGGAGCTCTCTGATTTCGAGAAAGGTATAATTATCGGGTGTCACAAATGTGGCCGATCCTTAAGGGACATATCTAATGATTTGAAGTACCCAAAATCGACAGTGGCCTATGTGATTGTCGGAATGTGCCCCGAGTCGGCAGACAAACGAAACTGGGAGATAGAGACCGACGAGTGCTCACCAGAGAAATTCGGAAGAACCGCACCCAACCGATGGCCCTCATCCGTGAGGAGTTTCAGCAGGCATCCGGAGTATTGTTTCAATGAATACCATCCGTAAGGAAGCACATCTGCATGGTTTTCATGGTCGTGCTGCTGCCCATAAGCCTTCAATCACAAAGTCCAACCGCGCTTTTCGGTTAATGTGGTGCAAAGCACATCGAAATTGGACTGTAGATCAGTGGAAACGGATTCTTTGAAGTGACGAATCAAGGTTCACCCTTTACCGTTCGGATGGTAGGGTCTGGGTTTGGCGTCTGCCTGGAGAACGTCTCCTACCAGAATGCATTGTACCAACAGTCAAGTTCGGCGGAGGTGGGATTATGGTCCGGGGGTATTTCTCCTGGTATGGACTGGGACCCTTGGTCCCCATTCATGGTAAGCTCAACGCCGATGCCTACTGCACTATTTTGGATGACAATGTGCTTCCTACGTTGTGGCAGTTTTACGGGTTGGACCCCTGTTACTTTCAGGACGACAATGCCAGTTGTCATGTTTCGACGTTAACCAAGGCTTGGTATGGTGCCAATGGAGTTCATCGAATGGACTGGCCTGCTTAGAGCCTAGATCTCAACCCTATTGAGAACCTCTGGGTTGCGTTGCATCGCCGAATTCAGGGGTGCACTACCCGTCCAAAATCGGTGAAGGAACTTTTATGTCTTCTCAAGCCGAGTGGAAGAAAATACCACTAGCTGTCATACAAAGACTTGTGGAAAGTATGCCCCGGAGGGTTCACGCTGTAATTGCCTCTCGTGGAGGCTCTACCATCAATTGATTTTGAATAAAGTTCCTTTTTTTTTTCTATCACAGGTATCCAAATACTTATTGGTAGTCAGTATATTACATTATTTATAAAGAAATATAATTACATAGACTAAAATAAAATTAATGCGTTCCTATAATACTGCACGCCATTCATGTACACACATTTTTGGGGAGAGTTAATGCCGTATAATGGATAACGGATTAATGATTATTGCATTATACAATATATATATATATATAATATAATATATATATAATATAATATATATATAATATAATATATATATTATATATATATATGTATATAAATATATATATATATATATATGATATTTTTATGCTGTCAAAAAATCAAAATATTTATTGCTTTCTTATTCTAAACACCATGAATAAATAATTTACATTAAATTTAATAGTCTTTAATACATTAAATTACAAATTTACATTTTAATTAAAATTTAAGTTGATTCAATAAAATTGTATTTGCATAGTTATATTAAAATAATCTAGCTGAATTCACTCCAGTAAGACAATTCGAAGGTAACTCTCGTTTATTTCTGTATCTGATTTGAATTTTTGTCATTAAAGAAAAGCTACTACGTACAGATATGTAGAATACCTGTGATCTGTATCTTAGATAGTGATAGGGAGCTTACATCTCTGGATTACTCTCAAGAATAATTTTATCTACACCCTAGTATACGCGTTCCTGATTTTGGAAGGCAAATGTTTGATAAATATCCCCAAAAAAACTTATCCACATTTATTTCACAATTTTTAAGTGCTATACTGAAACGGAAAATTAACCGTATTGTTTTGTATAACATTTGATAAAAGATTTTGTTTTTTAAAAAAATTACTTTCTTCATAAAAAAAAATATTATAATGGAATAATAATGAATTACTTATTAGTATTATTTAGTAATTTATTGTTGTGAAAAATAAATCAAAACTCAATCAATTTATCTTCGTTTATTGCTATATATCTTTTATTGCATTTCTATATGATACTGAATTTTACTTTATAGTAGTTTAAATTCAATCATTATTTAGTTTGCCCTCACAAAATGTACAGTTAATGATTGTTTAAAGGGATGCAACGTTAAATATAATCAAGCTGATATATTCTCTAATGATCTTCATGTAAATAACATACAGCCATAAGTTGAAGTATAAGTCCTTGATGAAGATGCATGGAATGTTCTATTTGTTAAGCATCCTACTCATTCATTGGAGGAGAGGTTACCATCTCTTGTGGAGACTTCCAATTATGAGTTAACAATCCCTCTGTTAAAGTTTACAAGACACTGGAATATTGAATGCAATTAGGCTACATCAGAAACTTGGAATTAGTTCGTTAAAATAATTGCATAAACTTAACATTTATACGGCCATCCCCTTACTATGACAGTTTCAATTGAAATCATTGTTGTCATTGTCAAACACTGCCTTTGTCAAATGCCTTTTAATACATCTAGTATAACGCTAAAAAGTATTTTTTTTTTTTTTTTTTTAATTTTTTTTAATAACAATTTTCATTGTGGTTTTTTATTTTGTTGCATGAATTAAGTTGCAGTTGCGTTTTTGAAAAAGTAAGAAAGGGTGTTTTTTTTTTTTTTTTTTTTTTTAATAACAATTTTCATTGTTATGAAAAAATATTGCACTATGGATCTTGAGTTCTTGCTCACAATCCAAAATATTTGATTTTACTAAACATAGAATATTCATTGAATACGGAAAATAAACTAAACTTCCTTAAACTTATTCATTTCTATTATAAACAAACATGTATGCATGTGTTTAAAATTATTAAAATACAACAATTATTAAACTAAATAACATAATCATTAAACCAGAATTAATCGAAATTATTTATTTTACTATAACGAATCATATAATCAGAAAACAATCATAAAATTCAAAATTAATTTTAAAAATCACAGATATCATTTTAGTGATATTCATTACAGATAAGAAAAGTAAAGGTGCTATTTTTGTATTTTGCTTTTTCAAATATTCAATACATATTGGAATATGTTAAATTACATATATTTAAATATTTGATTAATTTAAAAATCGTCGAGACCCTATTCTAAAGGAACAGAAAATCGGGGCATTCAGCTGCCATCCTATTCATACTAAACTCATGTTTGTGAAAATTGCAACACCATGAAGGACTGACGCGAGTGAGCTGAAATTTTCAGGAAATGCAAATTAGCGAATGATATGCAAAAGATTAGACTTTCAAATCCGTAGCGTATGCGTATGCTGAGCAGCGTCGTCTGAACGGCGTATGAATCCGAATAAATAGACGGCTGTAGCGAGGCGTGTATGGCCATCGGTGGTTATTTGCTAGTGGTAAACGTTAGGTCAATCGTTACTTATGTCTCTTCGACGAAAGAGAGCGAGATTTGAACAATTTACAGAGTTTGAACGAGGGAGAATCATCGGCCTTCGTGAAGCTGGATTGTCTTATCGTGCAGTAGCCGCTCGTGGGCAGCGTAACAGCAGCACAGTGATGCGTCTTTGGAAGCAGTGGACGGACAACTCGGAAATCCGGGAGTGGACCCGGAAATGTGACGTCAGCTCGCGATGATAGACACTTGGTCTGCATGGCGTTGACGGACCGTACAGCTTCCTCTAGACAATTGGCAGCACAGTGGTCAATAGCTACAGATGTTTCATTGTGTGCTTCATCAATTTCAATTTTTTTGTGCAATCATAGACGTTTGCTGCAGCGTGGACTGCGCGCAAGGACTCCTTTATACACGATCCCTCTCACGCTAAACCATCGCCGCCTGCGGCTACAATGGGCCGCTCAGCATAGAGACTGGCGTGCTAATTGGCAGCATGTCGTGTTTTCTGACGAATCCCGCTTTAATTTGTGGTACCATGATGGCCATATTCGTGTCAGACGCTATGCCGGTGAACGCCACCTTCCGGAGTGCATTATCGAACGCTACAGTGGACGAACACCCGGAGTTATGGTCTGGGGTGCCATAGCATATTATGGACGATCTCAATTGCTATGAATTGTGGGCAATCTGAACAGCAACCGGTACATCAGTGAAGTTCTACAGCCCCAAGCTGTTCCCTTCCTTCAAAGCTTGCCAGGCGCTGTATTTCAACAGGACAATGCCCGCCCTTATATCGCTAGGACTGTTCAATCCTTCTTTGCAACGCGGCAGGTACAGCTTCTTCCTTGGCCTGCGTATTCCCCGGATATGTCGCCGATTGAACATGTGTGGGATTTCGTTGGTCGGCATCTCGCTCGTGATCCCCGTCCTGTTGCTTCTGCAGACGAACTTTGGGTGCGCATACAAACAATATGGAATGCTCTTCCTCAGGCAGACATAAAAATTTGTTTGGCGCCATGCCACGTCTTGTAGCAACACTTTTTGCGGCGCGTGGTGGCTACACAAAATACTGTTATTGCTTGTTTGCTTTGAACATTTATTCATTTATTTGTACCACTACCACTGAAGTGTGTATTAAATTTCATTCAATTATGACGATTCCTTCATGGTGTTGCAATTTTCACAAACATGAGTTTAGATATGGCTCTGCTTTGTTGCTAAGCTTCTTGTTATTGCTCCCATGTAGAATTCTGAAATACGCAACGAAGCGGTTCTGAATATTCTGCGCCTGAAATTCCTCTTCTCAAATCACATATTTATCTATAACTATTTAATTACTAACAAGTAATATAAGACAATTCCTACTTTTTTCACAATATTGCAGAAAGTCCTTTATAAATAATTTTCATTCATTTTTTTCAGTTTACCTGGCGTCATCTATTGGTAGATACATGCAATTTAAATCTAAAAAAGCAAAATTAATTAATTAAATTTAATTAATGAATTAATAATTGAAAAAAACTGTTTTAACATCAAGTGCCATCCACTACAAGTTCAAAAAAAATATTTGAACTGGAGTGGATGAATAAAAAGTATTTTATTAACAATTAAAAATTTGAACAAGATATATATAGGGAGAGTGTGAGCTAATAGAAGGAACTGAAAATAGAGATAGTTATAAGAAATGTCATTGCATAAAATATAATGGAATAAACTTGTATTTGCATAAAATATAATGGAACATTGCAAAAGTTTATATAAACAAATATTCTATTTTTTTTTTAATCATATAGGAGGGTGTAATTTTAGACTGAAAATTATATTAATAGATTATAACTGCAAAATATTTAGAAAAAATTAAATTTACATTTATTTACTGCTAGAAAAATGAACCACATCTTTTGAAACTTTTTTTTATTTGGATATTTTTTACACATTTTTCTCACATCACGCCAATAGCATCATAGATTAGCAAGGGACAACAGTACAGATTATTGCAAAAAGTCGCCAAATTATTATATCATACGGTAAATTACGGAGTAAAAGTATGACATATATGATCCCTGAGGATTATGTTTGCCCCAAACTGGTCCCTTTGATGAGCAATCTATTACATTATTATTTTACTAGGTTAGCTGACGATCCAACCTCTATCATATCAATGAATTTTATTCTTTCCTACAGCTAGTGATATTTGCCTTGTACGATGGCTTAGGGCTCTTCCGTTGCAGCAGTCAAATTACTTCAGGGCGACTGTTTCTGGATGCACATGAACGTCTTCTACCATAATTTAATTATGTGAAATATGTGCTAGACAGGAACCTACATGCTAAATTTCGTTCGAAACCTGACCATTCCTTAATGCATACTTTTTTATGTTAATGGGTGTGTAATTATTATACTTATCAACCTTTTTATTTCTAGGGGGCCTGATGGCCGAGTGGGTAGCACTCTGGCGCTCGGTACCACAGGTATCGGATTCGAATCCCCGCGGTGCCATGGATGTTTGTAGTGGTTCGGAATTCACTTTAAACCGCAGGTCCCGGTCCTAATAGGATCGTAGAGCGTTGAGGGGGCATTGTTACTCAGCGTCCGTGGCTTATCTTCAAGCTACACGCGCTCCCTGGGTAATTCAAAGTGAGTAATAGCGGTGCATCCCTTTCTTATGGCATTAAGATAACTCTATCTGTTTTGCTAGCTGCATTACAGAGAAAAAAAAAGCTTTTTTATTTCTTCTAATGCAACTGGCAATACAGAGACAGTTATCATAATGCCACAAGAAAGGGATGCACTGCTGTTACTCATTTAGCACTATTCAGAGGACACGTAGCTTGAAGATAGGCTACGGACATGAATAACACTATGCCCACAATGGTCTGCTATAATATTAGATAGGGACCTCGAATATAAAGTGGATTCCGGACCACTGCAAACATCCATAGTACTGGCGTTACCCGAACCCAGTGGTACTGAGCGCAAGAGCGCTAGCCACTCGACCATCAGGCACTTTGTTTATTAACCTAAATTAGGTACATTTATTAACTGTTTACAAACTTATTAAATAATACGAACTTACAGCAACTATTTGTTACTATTGAACGTTTTAAAATTTAAAAGACAATATCTTTTACTCAATAAATTATAACAGAAATAACAGACCGATTTAAATAAAATAAATATCTAACCAGACTTCTAAGGAAACGTTACCGATATTGAAGCAATATAATACACAATTTTGTATAGTTACGCTGTTTTATTTATTCTATCAATTTATTTCACTCTGATGCAGGCAATTTCTATTAAAATAAGTTTCTTTAAAAATAAGGAATTTAAATAATTATTTATACAAGCAAAGAACGCCATGATAATTCCAATTAAGTATAATATGTTAAATAAATTAAATACATTAAAATATTAATTTGTCTTCCTTAATTTTAATTTAAAAAAAAATAAAATTTCTTAATTACATAATGTCTTAAAAACAAAATTCCATTAATTTTCATTTCACTGCATGTTAAATTTCACGTGATATAATAAAAATAAAAATCTTCATTTGTGAAGAGACTTAAGCACTTAATATCGCTAATGTATTTATAAGATGCAATTTATATAAAAGGTGGGTTGAAAAGTTCATAGGCCGACCCACAGATGGCGCTACTAGTATTAAATCCATATGATTTTTAGTTATCCTTACCCTTCAAAAGACTCGTGTATAAATTTGACAGCTGTTGCACTATTAGTATGCGAGTTACAGCATTTTTAGTGAAACAACTTTTGTTAGTTTGAAAAAATGGATAAAAAGGAATTTCGCGTGTTAATAAAGCATTGCTTTTTGGCAAAAAAAAAAAAAAATACTATTGAAGCCAAGGCTTGGCTTGATAAACATTATTCGGATTTTGCACCGGGAAAATCAACCGTAGATAAGTGGTTTGCTAAATTTAAACGAGGCGAAATGAGCACCGAGGACGATGCACGCAGTGGATGCGCCCCAGAGGCTGTTACCGACGAAAACATCAAAAAAGTCCACAAAATAATTTCTGATAACCGTAAAAGTGAAGTGAGATAGCTGAGACCCTAAAGATATCAAAGGAACGTGTTGGACATATCGTGAATGAATATTTGTATGCGAAAGCTCTGTTCAAAGCGGGTGTCACGCGAGCTCGCAACTGACCCAAAACAACAACGAATTGATGATTCTAAGCAGTGTTTAGAGTTGTTCGATCGTAATAAACCCAAATTTTTGCGTCGATATATGACAATGGATGAAACATGGCTCCATCATTTCACACCGGAGTCCAATCGACAGTCAGCCGAGTGGACTGCACGTGATGAACACTAAAAATGCTATAACTTCATTAAAAATGCTATAACTCACATACTAATAGTGCAAGAGCTGTCAAATTTATACGCGTGTCTTTTGAAGGTTAGGGCTAACTAAAATCATATGGATTTAATACTAATAGCGGCTTCTATATGTCAGCCTACGAACCTTTCCGCCCACCTGTGTTATTTGTTGTTTGGATTAAGACTATTTATTTAACATTTCTTGTAATGTACTAAACAGTATTGCCAGCGTCATTCTCTAAGCCTGATGTGCGGGACATCGACTTGAAACTTTCCCTGACAGTGGTTCCCAATTTTTGAGGGTCTGTGTTCAAGTGGAGGACACATGCATTTCTAATGAGAATACATATAATAAAATTTAAACAAATGAACAATCAATGACAAAGAATAATAGCATAGCAGTATTTTTTGCTATACAAAACATTGAATTATTTGGAAATCTAAGTAATAATTTTGCTAGAATACTTATTTATAAAAAATTTATTTAATTAATTAAATTCTAAAATCATTAAAAAGATTGACAATTTAGTATTGTCAAACTGTTTAAATATAGGGGTTTTTTTTTGGCTAATACCAAATCTTATTTTTTTTAATTATAAAATTATTCACTTCTAGTTCCATCTAATAGTTTGAAAATATTTCGAGCTGGTAATATTTAATGGGATAGCAATATTACTTCCATAAATTAATATTAATATATCACTAAATCGATGGTTGGGCTTATGATTAATTATTATATGTTACCAAATTTAATTAGTATTTTTTTTTTCTTTTTGTAAACTTGATAGATTTTTTTTTTTTTAAATTTGTCTAACCAAAGTAAAAAAAAAAATATATTGTAGCTGCGTCATATCAATTATTTATATTAAAATAGAGCTGCATAATTATAATGATAATATGAGGTGAAAAAACAATATGTAAAACAGGCAACTTATTTCATTGCTTAATGATATGAAAATATCCAGTTACTTTTGATATTATTTAAACATATTGTTGTTAATTACTGCTACACTTAAATAAAAATATTCGGATGAATTAATAATATAAGAAACTAAACAGCTTTTACTGATATATTTCTAGTAAAAATTATACATAATCAAGCAAAGTTAGTATTATATTTATAGATGGATAGGTATGAAAATAATGCAAAGAGACATGATTCATTGAATATTTCACACTAAGAAGTTTTTCAATTAATTAAAAATCTTATCTTATTTTATTTATAAATGTAGTCTTTATTTACTTGAAATAATCTAAGTAAAGCATGTGTTGTAAAATGATCTTTTGTGTAATATTACAAGGAATTTTCTTTGTAAAAGAATTCGTGTTTACGGATAATAGTTAAATTAATATATTTTAATTCCATCTGTTACTCTTACAAATAGAAGCATATATAACATAAAGAAAATCGAAGTAGATTTGTGAATACTCTCTATGGATCAGTGCGTGAGGAACTTCAATAGTATTGGGATTCACAACCGATTCCATTTACTTACAGTATCGTGAATCGATTTCACAGCTGTCTTTCTATGGCAGGGATTTATAAACTTTTCTCATCACGTGCCCTTAGAGAAAACCAACAAAATATTGCGCCCTATTATACTGTATGCTCTGTAGATGCATACACACACACATGCATGCAGACAGAAATATACACATATACATGCACACATAAATATACACATATATGTTATTTGTATGTGTAATTAAACCTATATACATAGAAATATACACATTCAAGTCCATGTACACACACACACATAAATATACACATATATGTTATTTGCATGTGTGCATAAACCTGTCCATGTACACATACACACATAAATATACACATACACGTTCAAGTTCATATGCACATACACGTACAAGCCCATATACACATAAATATACACATACACGTATAAACCCATATACACATACAAGTGTTGTCGCCTGCTAGTGACTAGTTGTGTCAGGTGGTTTTGTGTTGTAGGCGTCTCGTGGATGTAAAACCAAACTCTCTCTTTATCTCTTATTTATTTACAATATTATCAATACTTTACGTACACTACTTTAATACACAAGCCATCCTGTGCCTCTTCTGCAATATCAATTCTATTTAATACTTAAAATCGTCGGGGCCTGAATGGCCGAGTGTCTAGCGCTCTGCCGCTCGGTTCCACAGGTTTCGGGTTCGAGTCCTGGCGGTGCCATGGATGTTTGTGGTATTTCGGAATCCACTTTAAGCCTTAGGTCCCAGTCTCCTATGACCGTAAGAGCTTCACGGTGCAGAAGTCAGACTTCTACCTACGGGTGCTCCATCAGAACAGAAGCTGCACCCATCCTTCCATGAGGGACACGACAACAACAACAACAACTTAAAAATCGTCAACGCATCACATAGGGTCCCTGATCGTGTTACTTGCTCAGACGCTCCTAGAGTTCTGTCTCGTTATCTCCACGATAACTTTTTGTACTTATCAGTTCACACGGTACTGGTCACAATGGCGACCTCTCGCGTCTATCTAATTATAGTTAAACCTTACACAAGTATATATACACATAAGCGTACAAGCCCATATACATATAAATATATACATACGCGTACAAACCCCATATACACATACAAGTCCATACGCACATAAATATACACATACATATATATACACATACACACCTACACGTACTCTTCATTTTCAATAATTACATCTACAATAATGAGAATCTTTGTTTCCAAGCACAAGGTTTCCTACTGGGAACTAAATATTCATCAATACTATCTAATCTTTGGCTAAACTACCTCAAAAAATATATTATCTAATTTACAAACATGCTTTTAGGTATGTAGATGACCTAATAATTTTCAATCATCCAAATTAAAAAAACTTTTGTCTTTATTTATCCAATAAAAACATCAAAATAACACCATTTATCAACTGCTCATAATTACTTTCATCTCTAATAACACTTCTTTTAAAAAGCAACAAAGGAAATAATTTAATAGTATACTTTTAAAAAATGCCCCAGAAACATTTCTTCCCCAATTGTTTTTAATCGTTAATTTTTCAGCTGTTTATCGTTAAAATATTTCCCCTAGATTACATTTTCCACAAATTGTCCACAGATAAGTAGTAATTCACTCCATCAATTTTTACATAACCATTTCACTTTCCCGCACTACTAATTATCAGTTTCCCTATACATATAAAAATTATTGATCTTGTCGATAAGTGCTTGTCACTAAAGGTTATAAACATGTAGTTTAATTAATAGATGGTTATTACGTCTACTCCATGATAACGGAATATGTTGTTAGATGTATCATTTAGCGAGCAGAACTATAGTGCTTTTTTATAACCTTTAGGTAAGTATTTCTTGATAAAGCTAGCTTTACGATGTTGTAGATAATATTTTTTGGATTTTTATAATTATATATTTTTGGTTTTAGAAATTTATTTCTTGCATGATACATTAGACATTCCATTTTGTGTATTTGTAAAAAATTTCTGTGTTCTTTTTTTTTTTTTTTTTTTGATCTGCCAATGCAGTTCTTGCATTGATTCAGTTCAATCAATTCAATTCTTGCCGTTCAGTCTTTTGATATTTGCTGCTGCAGATTATACGCACTTCGAACCTTGAAGAATTTAATTATTTTTTAATAGAGAGGTCTGAATATGAGGAACTTAAGCATTTTTGTATTGCACATGCCATGGTGGCTTTATTATACAATTTGCGTGTAGCAAATACCGGTCATGGTTTTGTCATGTATTTTTTTCACTCCGTGCCAGTCGTATTTTGGTTTTTGTATCGATGTGTTGTAATTATATATATATATATATATATATATATATATATATATTTATATATCTAATATATAAAATTCTCGTGTCACAGTGTTTGTTGCCAAACTCCTCCGAAACGGATTGACCGATTCTTATGAAAATTTTTGTGCATATTTGGTAGGTCTGCGAATCGGTCGTAATCTATTTTTAAACCCCTAAGTGATAAGGGTGGCCCACCCCTAAATATTTTTTAAAATTTCTTTGGCAAACCAATGTAGTGGCAACAATGTAGTGTTTTTTTTTTTTTTCATTTTTTAGTCATGACATTACAGCACGTGTGTTTAAACAAAAATTAAAGTCTTTAATCGGCTTCATTTTTTTGACTTTTTTTAATTAAGGGATCTTATATAAATCAACACGTGTTGTGAACTCGCGCCAACAACGGCCGTTGCTTTACCGGTATATATTATACGCAACATTTTTGTGGGAATAGTTTTAATTTAAAAGAAATATTTACGTGTTAAATAAATATACGTGTTTTATCATTGTTAAAGGTAATAATAAGAGAACAAATACTGTTATATTTGCAGTGTAGCGTTAAATTATTAGCGTGTGTTTATGTTTAGTTAAGCGAAATTGGCAACTTTATTATTGTTCTAAGAAAAATAAAGATGGCTATTATTGCGTTTTAACTTACAAGTGTAATTGTGTTGTAATTTACTTTATTGTGGCGAATCTGGGATTCCAGTAAAGTAAGTATTATTTGTAATTCGAAAGGATAAGATTATCGAAAGCATAAACTTTATTTTGAAAGAGAGAGATAAGTAAAATTTTATGACTGTTAGTGACTTTCGTTTTTACGTTAAAAATACAATTATATTTTACTGTTTTTCACCATTAAGTACTTTAATTTGATATATTTATATGCTTTATTTACAGTTAGGGAATTGTTCGACATTAATCATATGGTTGTACCATGTTCACCTCTGCTGAGCAAAACGTTCAATGCTCATATTAATGTTGAGTTCTGCAGTTCGGTAAAGAGCATCAAATATATTTGCAAGTATGTGAATAAAGGAAGTGATAGGGCTGTATTTAGAATTGCAAATACCAATGTGAATTGGCCAAATTGGCCGGTACATCAGCTCCAATGAAGCTGTCTGGCTATCTTCGGTTTCCCAATTCATGAACAGGATCCAGCAGCTATCCATTTATCTGTCCATCTGGAAAATGGCCAGCGCGTATTTTTCACTAATGACACAGCTCTTGATCGTGCTATAAATCCACCAAAAACTACACTCACCGAATTTTTGAATTGTGTAATCGTGCGGATGCTTTTGGTGCCTTCGCACAAACACTACTCTATTCAGAAGTAGCACGCTATATTACGTCGGCTCAATAAAAAAAAATGGATGCCCCGCAAGCAAGGCACACCAGTTGATGCATGCCCCGGTTTATTCAAATCAAACAATTTGGGTCCTGTATATACAGTCAATCCAAGGCAGACTGACTGCTTTTATCTGCGACTGTTGTTGGTTAATGTCACCGGCCCATTGTCATTTCAAGATATATGTAAAGGGTACTTACATATTAACGCCACCGCAGCAACATATTTTCCGGTTTTTAAGTACCACCAATCTACACTTAAAATTTTTGTGGCAAATCATAAAATATATAAAACACTTTAGTTAAAATCAAAACACTTCCAAAATTCAAAACACTTTATTTAAAAACAAAGTAGCCAATCGGATTTCGGTGGAAAATGGGCCGATATAGAGTTTAACATAGAATCAAAACAGTCTCTATTTTGGTGCAATGGCAACTCTTTATTGGCGCATTAGCGCATTTTCTGCTGCGGTGGCGTTAATACGTAAGTACCACGTAAAGTAAATGGACAACAGTATCCAACGAATAAAAGATGCATGCCTTGCACTAGGCTTGCTAGAAGACGACAATCATTGGGACAGTATGGTTACTGAAGCAGCATTAAGCTGTACAGGAACACAAATTCGTCGACTATTCGCTATAGTGTTGACTACATATTTCCCGGCTCGAGCACAAACGTTGTGGTATAATCATGAAAATTCAATGACTGAAGATATATTGCATCGACATTGTACAAGGTGCAACGATCTAACGATATCATTCAGCGACGCAATGTACAATGAAGCATTGATTGCTATCGAGGATCTTTGCATTGTCATTGAAAATTTACAAATCAGTCATTTTGGTGGGAGTTCACCAAATCGAAATTCATCTGATTTAATCAACATTGATATGAGTCGTGAACTGCAGTACAGTACTATAGAAATGGCAGCGATTGTTACTCGCAATGTCCCACTACTGATTATGAACAAAAACGACGAACGACCATTTACGACCGCATTATGCTGGCAGTTTCGGCAGGACAAGGGGGATCCTTTTTTTTTTTTTGGAAGCACCAGGTGGAACTGGCAAAACATTTCTCATTTCGCTACTTCTTGCCGAGATACGACCAAAAAATAGCATCGCATTGGCCGTTGCATCATCTGGGATTGCAGCCACTTTATTAGATGAAGGCAGAACAGCTCATTCAGCATTTAAGCTGCCACTGAATATTCAAAATAACCCAGATGCAGTGGACAATATAAAAGAAACAATCGTCCATGGCCACAGTGCTGAAACAGTGTAAAATTATAATCTGGGATGAATTCACTATGACACAAACATTCGTTTGAGGCATTGAACAGAACATTGAAGTATATAAAAAACAATGACAAACTATTTGGCGGCCCTCTGTTACTCCTTTCAGGCAAACACTTCCTGTCATTCCACGTTCAACATACACTGATGAGATCAGCGCTTTGCTTAAAATCATCGTCACTGTGGCGTAATGTTGAAAAATTACAACTAAAAGTAAACATGCGCGTTCAAATGCTTCAAGATCCATCCGCTGAAACATTCTCAAAACAACTGTTAGATATTGGCGATGGAAAAGTTGCTGTACATGAAAATACTGGATGCATAAAATTGCTGACAGATTTCTGCACAATCATTGACTCGCAAAATATTCTCATCGACCACATATTTCCCGATGTATGCGCACAATTAAAAAATCTTGATTGGTTGGCAGAAAGAGCAATTTTGGAAGCAAAAAATGTGGACGTCAATGGTCTAAATTCCAAGATAAAACAGTTGTTGGCAGAGGACTTGGTGTCATACAAATCTATCGATACAGTTTGCGATGCCAATGAAGCTGTAAATTATCCAATTGAGTTTTTGAATTCATTGGATTTGCCAGGCATGCCACCGCATCATTTACAATTAAAGGTTGGATCTCCGGTTTTTTTTATTCATAATTTGAACCCACCAAGACTGCGCAATGGAACACGATTAGTCATTAAAAAATTAACGAAAAACGTTATCGAAGCCCGCATTTTGAATGGCAAGTGCCGAGGCGAAAATATATTACTGCCACGAATCCCTATGATTCTCAGAGATTTCCAATTGAATTCAAACGTATTCAATTTCCAATTAGATTGGCATTCGCATTGACAATCAATAAGTCGCAAGGCCAAACGACGTCGGTTTTGTTGGCTTAGATTTGGCCACACCATGTTTTCCCACGGACAACTATACGTGGCATGTTCGAGTGTGGGTAAACCATCCAGTTTGTTTGTGTCAGCTAAAGACGGACTAACCAAAAATATTGTACACTCCATTGCACTTAGAGATTGATGTTGACAATTTTTTAATTGCCATAATTAGTAGTAAATATGCAAATAACTATTTTTGATGTATATACAGCTATTATATAATGTAATTTAAAATATATTTGTTAATTTAATAAAGTATAAAGGATGAAATAAATAAATGGTTAGTGTATTATCATTTTATAGGCCGCCATTGTCTGCAACGTTCCATTCCTCTTCCAATAATAACCACATTTCCATACACTTAAAATATTTTATAGAAATCATGTATATGGCAAAACAACGTTTGCCGGGTCAACTAGTATATATATATATATATATGGGTGGGTGTGCGCTATTTATGCAATATATAAATTTCAGTTAAATTGTAAATTTACATTTTAATTAGAATTTGCATTTATTTAGTAATATCAGAAAGATCTGATTTGATAATTTTTATTAATAGAATTCGAAAATCTGTTTCTAAATGAGGATCCACCATTGTGAAGCCTGGACGTGAAACCAGACACAAGTATCGAGGTGCTAAGTATCACAGATGCGCCGGATATAAATACTGCGAGCACGTAAATAGTGCCTTTTCGTAATTTGAATAACATATCGTGTTTTACTATATTTTTTAACTTTTAGTGTATGTATGTATCTATATTTAACATAAATTAATTTTGTAAAAATTTGTCTTTCTATACCATATGCATATCTGTTTTTAATTTGTAATTTTCCTAATATTTATTAATATTATTTTTTGTTTTTAAAACCAATTATTTTATTAAATAGCTTTCCTTCTCTAATATCTTTTATTTCAACTTTTCGGTTAAAAAATTTATGAGAATTTTGAAATTTCATTTTCGTAAAATTATGATGAACTTGTTTTCACTAAAATATTCTCACACTTAATTTACTAGCTGTTATTCATCTTTCTAATAATTTAGTAATTCAGCATTGTAATTTCAATTGCTTTCTTATTTATATATTTTTAATACTGTCTGTATTGTACTGCGCGTATTACAAATATTTTCCATATTATATTTATTCTAAATATCGTAATTCTAGGTAGTCTCCCACCAATTTCGAATCTTGTATTTCAATTCAATTCTTGTTAGTTTCGGTTTTTTAATCTTACTTCAGTTCTATCTTATATTTACTTTTCATTTTTGAAAAATGGTATTTTCTTGTTCTTCTCATGCATCAAAAGTGAACACTATGAAAAATTTTCTTTAGTGTTTTTCTATATTTCAGAGAACCCTCGTATTTTCTTTTATTTTTTTTTGAATGTTGTAGCTGATGTATAAAATCAGCATAGATATACATGTTTACAACATTAAAAAAATTAATTTTAAATTCATCCTACTAGGAATTCAGATAATAATGCAAAACTATACATGGTTATACTACTGTGTCCAAAAAGTAAGACCCATTTTCAATTTAAAATTCCCGGGGCTCATGGAATTTCAATTTTAAAGAAGAAGACATCTTATGAATGTTTCTATAAGAATATTTTTGAGTTAAATCGTTTTTCCAATATTATTTCTTTTTTTAGGTTGCTGGTACTGTCCTTGACATCTGTGTGAAATTTGACGACAAAATATTCATTACGTCTGGCTTTGTGAGACTCTAAAATTGATTCAGGCGATTTTGAAATGTCTGAATTGAGCAAAGAACTTGCTTTAAATTTTGCATGAGGAAACGTATAGTATGTTGCAGAAGGAATTCGATATAGGTATAGGTGAATTCCGATATAGGTGAGCATTCCTATATCGGAAAGAAATGTTTAGAAGTGGAATAAACAATTCAAAGAAGGCAGAGAACGCGTTGAAGACGAAGAGACCAATGGTCGACCTTCCACCTCAACCGACGAAGCTCACGTCCAAAAATTAAAGATTTGGTGCTTGCAAACCGCAATTTACAATGAGACCTTGCTGATGATGTTGGAATTTCAAAATGATCGGTCCATTCCATTTTGGGCCTCAAGCACGTCAAATCTCGATTGGTACCGAAAACACTGAATGCGCCAACTCACGCTGCATTGATTCTTTTTGTCAAAAATGAAACCCATATCGTTCCACAACCTATCACTGTTTAGTATTCACACCGTGCGACTTCTGACTGTTCCCTAAACTCAAAAAGCCACTCCGGGGACACCCTGTTGAGTCTGTTGAAGATATTCAACGTGAATCGCTGCGCGCTTTAAAGGCCATCCCTGCCGATGACTTTTTACCATGCATTGAGGATTGGAAAAACGTTGGCATAAGTACAATATGTCCGGAGGGAATTACTTTGAAGGCGATGAAATAAATTTAGAAGAATAAATAAAGAATTTTTTTTTTAAGAAAAAAATAATTGGTCTTACTTTTTTTTGGGCACAGTAGTAATAGATAATATTCCCGGGCTGTACTTTTCCATTTTGGGTTAGAGAACGATCAAAATATTCTATAATAATAGTTTTCTTGGAAAAATTTGCTCAATTCATATTGAAAATTCATTATTAATAAAGGTTTTATTAACAAAAGTTTTATTTATTATTTAAAGTTTTATTATCATTAAACAAATTTCGAATAAAGATATAACTTATATTAATATGTTTAATTTTAAAAATTTCCATTACATTTTTGGTGAAACAAATAGCAGCTTGGTTATCACAATAATTCAATGGTGGGATGCAATTAGGAATAAAATTTAATTTATTTATAATTAAAAAAAAAAAAATTAAAATTTTCCATTACATTTGAAGTGAAATAAATAGCAGCTTGATTATCACAATAATGCAATGGTGCAATGCAACTGAGAATCAAATTTAATTCATTTATGACTCTGGAAGACCAGATAGATTCTTTTACACTTTCGAGTTCAGCTACAAAAGTCCGACTCATTGATGAAAGGACAATACAGTTTACTCGATCACCAAGCAACATGCACATTTTTAAAATAATTTTCCAAATAGTAATAACAAAACTACTCGTCGGATGACGGTTAGTTAAATGTCATCATTAACTAACTTATTAGAATTAGAATAATATTTTTAATTCAAATTCTTTCAAAGTAATCCGTTGAATTTGAAAGGTTTATATTGTAGTTGTTCATAAAAATACATATTCACTGTAGAAAATGCATATTCAAAATACATATTATGAATGAAAATGTGTAAATTCAGAATGTCTACAACTACTTTCCTGTGCTGGGTGTGAAGTAGATCTACCTCCCCGTGGTGCACCTGGTAACACTTTTTAGTGACTAAAAGATCTACAACTTGGCATTATGTCTTCCTCCCCTCACTTTGATACTCTTCGAGTGCTACAGTGGAATGTCGGTGGACTGTCTCAATCAAGCGCGCAGAGTTTTTTGCTGACTCTGTGTGAGAAAGATATTGATGTCTTTACTATTATGGAGGCTAATTTGACAACCGACTGCCTGCGAAACCATCTTTACAGACTCAAAATTGTTTCTTCCCTCGATATGCATCTCTGGAGAGGCCATGGACTCCACGTATCTACTTCACTATCTTGCTCTGAGCAAGACTTTTTCTCGCCGAGTGATATTGGGAGGCTAGAGATATGTTAGATTAATGATCTCTGTTTCAGCATGTTTTGTTGTATTCTGTGTTCTTTTTTTCGTTGTTCTTTTTATTGCTGTAATTGTTCATAATCTGCCATTGGAAATAAAAATTTAAAAAAGTATAATCGTTTGAAAACTCAGACATTATATTTTCTGATTAACTTATATCCAGTGTACAACTTTCGGCTAAAAGTGAAAGAGAACCTATCAATATTTAGGTAAGGATATTTTTGCATTAAATAGTTTTTCAATTATTTTATTCTCAGTCACTTTGCTTGGTAAAAATGAACCCAACTTTAAAAAGAAAATTAACAAATGACTTGGATAACTCTTTAAACTTGATAAATAATCTTTCAATACAAGTTAAGAGGTAAGTATAAAGAATTATAGACAATATTTACACCTAATAAAAAACCAGTTCTTCCACGTTAACATTTTTTTTGTTCCAATGCAGCTGGCAAACACTTAGATAGCTTGGTCTTGGATGCCTTAAGGAAAGCGCTGCACAGACGTTACTCACTTTGCATTACCCAGGATGCGCGCGTAACTTGAAGATACGGACACGGAGTAACAATGCCCCCACAACGCTCTACGATCTTATTAGGACCGGGACATACGGTTTAAAGTGGATTCGAACCACTACAAACATCCATGGCACCGCCGGGACTCGAACCCGAAACCTGTGGTACCGAGCGCCAGAGTGCTAGCCACTCGGCGATTCAGGCCCCTTCGAGTTAACATTAATTTATGCAAATTTTTCATATATGATTGTCACTATTTAGTATTACATTTATTTGTATCTAACTGCTGTGCGTTTTCTTTCTTTATTTCTGTCTTGTTTTTTGATTTAAGTTTTATATACTTATATTGCTACCGAAAATAAAGAGAATACCTATGCATGCATGAATTTAATTTTACTTGTTGCTTATAGAAATATTTATGAATTAATTTGAATTACATTTTTAATAACGCTTTGTAGACAATGAGCCAATATAAGACCGAGTACTAATAATCGAGTAAGACTGAATATAAAATACTTAAAAGTTTTAAAGTATTTTACAGCTTTCTTAATTGATCTCTATTATCATTATCCATTTTCGTTAGAAACCGCAGTTGTCAATTGATTTTTTAATGCCATAAGACTGGATTAATAATAAAAAAAAAAAAGATCTTACTAAAAAAAAAAATCAATATAAACCAACTTTAATGCATGGACTGACATGAACTTCACAAAAAAAAATTAAATATAGTTAACAACCACAAAGAAAATAAAGTGAATCTTTCGAATTACATGAATTCACTCGTTATCAAACCTTCAAGAAGATGAATTGCCCCCAAATTTTACTTCCTCAGTTAAAAAAAAAAAAAAGGGAAAGGAAACGGAAATGACACGTGATACGTCTTGTTTGATGGGAACAAATGTCGGAAAAATAAATACTTGCGAGAACTAGACATGGATAAAAATAAAAATGGCGATTTTTATCGAGGGAGAATTAAGGCGTCAAGTTGTAAATTCTCATTTACGAATTCGTTTGAAAAAAAATGGCGGAACAAACTTTATTAAATCTGAATACATAATCCTGATTTCAGGATTGTACGAATTAATTCCTTTACGTATATTGATTTTTCAGGGAGAATATTTACTTATGTTCGAATGAATTGCATTTATTTTTCTTTTATAAGTATGAATTCATCATTTCTTCCATCTCATAATATCTACAATTTTTGTTTAATAAACAGTACAGATAGGAAAGAAAACATATAAGTTGAGAAACAGATAATTTGTTTTCCAAAATTCTTATTTATTTGTATTCTAAATTAATAACGATAAAATATAACATAAAAAGGCTTTCTATATTGAACTTAATTTAGATAAAATGTATGAAACTAATACATATTTCTAATAATATTAAGTCAACAAATTTATTTTCAGTAGATTTTTTTTTTTGTTTGTCAAATATATATTTGAACATTAAAGTTTGATTAGTATATCTTTAGGGAAAAAATAAACAGTAAGAAACTAAACGCAGTTAATATTTAAAATAAATTTATTATTTTAATACATTTCGTGTAAATTTTAATATTTTATACAATTAATTATTAAACATTAATTGAAACTCAATATTAAAATATTAGACTTATTTATCTATGTATTAAAATTTCATATGAAAATAATTTAAATATATATAATAACTTAGTTTTTAGTTATATGATTAATAATTTTCCTTCTTTTTAGAAATTAAATAAATTGTTTGAACTTCAAAAGTCTCTCTGTAAAATTATACAACAATCCAATTTAAATTCCAAAATTTTAATAGCCTAGCATCCCAAAGATTCACGAAATCTCACACCAATTAGTTGGTTGTTTATTTCTGTTATGCAAACCGATATTCCAAGTCAATATATTTCTAATTCATTTGCGGTAAATGAAGGCAACTACGGAAATTAATCTTCTGTAGGAAGTCCATCGGAATATCGTTGTCAAAAGAAGTTTATTTATATGAATAAATATTTGAATTTATTTGAATAAATATAACAGTCGGGAGTGTTTGTAATTTATTAAATACACTGCAATGTTTCACATTAAAAATTCCTGTCTATTTTGAAATGCTAATCCATAAATTTTAACTCAATTAAAGCCAGGAATTCAGGGACATAGATGTAAAAATCTCGTTTTTTCCTCCAGAAGTTTCGACCTACATTTAACAAATTCAGTTTTTGCGCTTACTGCTGTTAGACTTAAGTCATGCATATTCTTGTGACAGTCATTTCAAACTTTTATAATTTCTCGCTGTCTTAGGGGCGGCAACTCTCATCAATCTTTTCTTCAAGTTTCTGCAAAATACTTTTCCAGAGGTGGATCCCAACACTCTATGCAATTATCATTAGAAATATTGATAAAGAGAAATTTATGTAATCACATCTCTTGATGTATTTACATCAGTTTCCGGAAGTCTCTCTCTCTCTCTCCTAAATACATATATATATATATATATATATGTATGGCTGGCTACCCATATAGATTTTATAGGTGTTTTCCCATTAATAAATTGGCGAGAAGAGGCCTGGATTGAAGAAGAAAAAAAGTCATTGCACCAGGACACGCACCTGTGCACAAGGGTGTGTTGGCGATGGGAAAACTACGGAATTTGGGGTGCGATTTGCTCGGCCATCTCCCCTTTTCTCCTGATTTGGCAGACTTTCATTTGCTCCCAAACTTGAAGAAATTTGTTTCTGAGAAGAGCTTCGCATCCAGTGAAGAAGTTGAGAGGGCCGTAGATGAATATTTTCACAACCTTTCAGACTCTCACTTCCGGGAAGGAATACTGATGTTGGAGAAACGTTGGACCAAGTATGTTGCAGTCAAGGGAGATTATGTAGACAAATAAACACATTTTTTAACTAAAAGCCGCAGTTTTTAATTGTCAGGCTGAGAATTTTCACCTTACCCTCGTATTGTTTATCCTTAAAGTAATTACATTATTAATGGATAAAAAGTCGAAGCAATCTTTAATGTAAAGATTATAAAAACTTTGTGTAAATTTATGGTTTTTTGTATCAAAATTATGTGACTGATTGTATAATTTTAATATTATATAAATCAGATTATATAAATAGCACATTTTATAAATTAGCATTTTGTTTACATAATAATGGTTTCTCACACTTAATTCTGAATTAATACGAAGGAACAAAGAAAAAAAATAAAACATGTCGTTTTTTAATATCATTTAACATATTTTACCTCTGCCATTGTGTATTTATTCTTCTTTGCATAAAATGAAAAATTCATAAGTGCAAAAGAAAATAAACATTTTGTAAGAAAAACTATACTTTTAACTAAAAAAGTAGCAATTTTCAAAATGAATACCTTAATTTAACGTTCAAAGTCCCAAAGAAATAGTCACTTTAGTTAATAAGCTATCACAAAATCATCAAGTGCTTTTAGAGAAAAACCTAATCCAGCAGCAGCCATGTTTATTGGAAGAAAACAACATATCTAGAGAAACTCCCTAAAGAAAAAAAAAAAAAAGGAAAGAAAGAGAGAAAACGAGCAGAACACAATGCTAATTTTTTCGACCCTGTTGAAAGTTCAAAATAAAGAGCTGTTCTAAAGTGCCTTTTCAGAAGAAAAACAAGAGACAAAAAAAAGGGGATGGAGCTATGCTTCCACAATGAACTTTGAAGAAAGTACTAAAATATTTCTTTTTTCTCACTTCAATTTCTTACTTTAGAGTATTCTCAGACAGTAAGACAGTTTTTAAGACTAAAAAAAAAAAAAAAAAAAAAAAAACAAATGTGTAAAAAAGAACAAGTTTTACTTTCTTCAAATGGCAGTGGGAATTGTTTCGATTTACCTCACGTAGCTGAAATTCTTATTTTACTTTTCAGAAGTATAGCTAAATATATCTCTTCTGGACACAGGATGTACAAAATAAAATTTCGAATTATTTATTTTTTTGTATTTAAATAGCTCATTATTTAAAACAAATAATTTATTTGCTGATATTTTTAAAAATTAGAAATTATGTTACAGAAGCATTATTTATTATAATCCAAAACCATATTATTTAAGGAGGAATTGTTAAGTGCTCAATTTATGATAGTGGTTAAAATATTGTATTAAGTTTTATTGTACTAAATCTATTATAACGATAAAAATTTCTAAAATTTGATAAAAATTATTAATATATATCAACATAAAACATTTTCTGTAGAATAATTATAAAAGATGTTGTGAGCCTTAAAAAGAAAAAAAAAGTTATTTTTATTTGGACTGTTTGAATCAATACAAATGTTCACAAATTAATTAATTAACTATAAATTAAATTATTGAAAATGAACTTTGTCGTGAAATTTGCTTTTGTAGATGTAGATATTAATGTAAAATTTTAATTTTTAAAAAATATTTTAATTTATATTAAGCAAAGTTATTTTTTTTTAAATTTAGCGAAAAAAATAACTGTAAAATTATTGTTAGGTTCTTATTTAATACTTTAAATATTACAACTATCAATGCAAGTTAGTATAGACTAATTTATGTAGATTTAAATTAATTTATACATTAAATTCAACCATAAATATTGAAAAAATATATTGAATTAATAGTTAATTATTTTTATATATATACTTAATTGTTATATATTTTTTCATATATATATAATAATAATTAAATATGTAAATATATATAAATGTAAATATATAATTAAATATGTGTTAGAGTCTTATTTTAATACTTTAACTATTACAACTATTAATGCAAGTTAGTATAGACTAATTTATGTAGATTTAAATGAATTTATACGATTAAATTCACCTATAAATATTGAAAAATCTATTGAATTAATAATTAATTATTTTTATATATATACTTAATTCTTATTATATATTTTTTTCATATATATATAATAATAATTAAATATGTAAAAGTGAATATTTATGATGAATTGGAAATGAAAATCTTTTTTTTTTTTCATTTTATAATTTTAAAACTATTATGTTGAATAGTAATAATGGTATCAGTATTTAATCTTCAAAATAATGTACCAACATTGCTTAGAAATAGCTCTAAAAATAAATTTTGACCATTTAAAAAGAATCAATATCATTAATAAATCTGCCTCATCCGAAAGCAATAAACTGTCAAAGAAAAGAAATCCACATTTATTATTGTCGTGTAAATAAAAACCCTTTCACAATCTACTGACTGTTTACTTTTTCGTCACATTCCATGGTATTAAATAAAATGGTTATTTTCCATCTATTGTCCAGGAAATGTGTGGAGATTGTGGCAATTGGACCATTTGCAACATCTGCCTTGATATGAGAAATGACCGTTTTACCGATAGCTGGTGTCTTTCCCTCAAATCTTTCTCAAGAACGATTCTGCAAATTTTGCAGACGGCCAAGATGGTTCATCTTGTTTAAAGTTATATTGCATGACAAGTTATAAACTTGAGTTTGTTTTAGCGTAAAAGTAAAAACCCGTTCATAATTTTCTGACTGTTTACTTTTTCTTCACATTCCATTCTATTAAATAAAATGGTCATTGTTCTTCTAAGATTGAAGGAAATGTGTGGAGATAGTGAACATTGAACCATTTGCAACATCTGCCCTGGTGTGATGAATGAATGTTTTCCGATAGCTGGTGTTATTTCTTCAAATCTTCTCCAAAGCGATTCTCTAATTTTGCAGTCTGGCAGATATGGTTTATTATCATTACAGTTATTCTTCATGGCAAGTTATCAATTTGACTTTGTTTTCGCTTAAAAAAGGGCCAGTCTTTTTGTAATATGAGAGGCAAATAAACATTTTGTAGTGCTTTTTTTAATGATAAAAGTTTCATAATACCTTTTGCAAATTATTAACTTGATTTCATTCTATTAGTAGTCATTTATTGTTTAGTAATTGATAGCAGAAACTTATTATTTACCTTTAACTAAATATGATGTTAATGCATAAGAAGTTAAAGCAATCTTTAATATAAAGATATAAATCTTTGTGTAAATTTGCATTTTTGTAAAAATAATATATAATATAAATGATTGTATTATTGTAATATAAATGTTGGATAATTAGTATATTTTCGAAATTGAGACAGTTTTATTTAATATGCAACTAAATGTTGGTTATAATAAGGTTGTATCATATTTATCTGAATTGAAACGAAATAAAAAACGCAAAACAAATAATTAAATAAAATTGTATCTTTTATTAATATAATTTAAGTTAATCTTCTCATTATGAGATTGTAAATTTGCACTAAATTTACGTTTTCCTTTACATAAAATGAAAACTTCATAGGTATAAAAGAAAATAAATATTTTGTTAGAAAACTATATGTTTAACTAAAAATGAAGTAGCAATTTTCAAAAGGAATACCTTAATTTAACGTACAAAATACCCAAAGAAACAGCCATTTTAGTTAATAAACTATCACGAAATCATCAAGCGCTTTTTAGAGAGAAACCTAATCCAGAAGCAGCCCTGTTTTTGGAAGAAAATGGCCAATCAAGAGAATCTCATCAAGAAAAAAAAAAAGAAAAGAAAAGGAAACAGAGAAAACAATGCTAATTTTTTTTTGTCCCTGTTGAAAGTTCAAAATAAAGAGCTCTTCTAAAGTGTCTATTCAGAAGAAAACATGAGACAAGAAAAAAGGGAATGAAGCTATGAAGCTTCCACAATGACATTTGAAAAAAATACTAAAAAAAATTTTTTTTTTACTTCTTTGTTGCCTTCAGTTCCCTTTCTTACTTTAGAGTATTCTTGTTAAGACGACAGTTTTTAAAACTAAAAAAAAAAAATTTCCCAGAAATGTATAAATAAGAACAGAGTTTTACTTTCTTAAAATGGCAGTGTGAATTGTTTCTATTTACCACACGTAAAAGAAATTTTTTTTTACCTTTCAGAGATAGATATTTATTACCAATAATTAACGATAGATATTTTTAGATATTTATTTACTACTTTAATTACTACAGCTGGAAATGCAAGTTAGTATAGACTAGTTTATGTAGATTTAAATTTATTTATACAGATTAATTTCAATTTAAATATGAAAAGGAACGTAATGGTCGAGTGACTATCGCAGGTTTCGGGTTTCAATTCCTTAACTGCCATGAATGTTTTTAGTGGTTCTGAATCCCCTTTAAACCGTAGATCCCAATCTAATATGGCCTTAGAGCGAAGAAACAGAGCGTAGGGATAACATACTTACTCCTTAAAAGGTAAAATTGTCATGTCCCGAAATCTGTTAGAAAGCTGTAGAACCAACGCCGGTTTAGCCGAATATGATGATGATAAATTCGCAAAAATATATTAAAGAATACATAAATTACTTATTTTTAAATATATTTCATTATAATTATATGTATTTTATAAATGAAAACTTTTTTGATTATTAAAATTATAAATATATGTATTTTATAAATGAAAAAAATTTTATACTCTAAAATTATTCTGTTGAACAGTAATAATGGAATCAGCATTTAATCTTCAAAACATTGTTGAAACATAGCTCTAAAAATAAATTTTGACCATTTAAAAGAATCCAAAATAAATCTGCCTCATCCGAAAGCAATAAACTGTCAGAGAAAGCCATCCCCATTTATTGTTGTCGAGTAATTAAAAACACGTTTATCATCTACTGACTGTATACTTTTTCGTCACATTCCATTATATTAAATAAAATGGTTATTGTCCATCTATGCTTAAAGGAAATGTGTGGAGATTGTGGCCCTTGGACCATTTGCAACATCTGCCTTGGTGTGATAAATGAATGTTTTTCCAATAACTGACGTCGTTTCCTCAAATTTTCTCAAGAACGATTTTCTACATTTTACAGTCCGGCCAAGATGGTTCATCTTGATTAAAGTTATTCTTCATGACAAGTTATAAACTTGAGTTTTATTTCGCTTAAAAATTGCCAGTCTTTCTATTATGAGATGCAAATAAACATTCATTTGTTTTTTTGGCAAAATGTTACTGTAATATCTGTTGTAGGGCTGACTCACAAATATTATTTAAATTAATAATTTTTGTTTTAAATAATGTTGTAGAAGACACCCATAAAAGTAACATTTTTCTCTCTCTGTGAAATTTGTTAAATTTGAATCTTTGTTGGAAAAACGTATTCTTATTTATTTGTTGCAATTTATTCATCGTCGAAAGATAATGTTTTTTAACTTCTCTGTTAATTAAATAAAAACGCAGCATTCAATTTTATAAAAGGATGATTAATGTTAGTTAATTTAAAACAATATTTTACCAGCTAATATTAGTCATTGCAGAAAAAGACTGATCTTGCAGCTGTTCTTGTCAATTGTTCTAGTCAATTTTATGATATGCCTAGACGGAAAAGATGGCGGAGCATATGTTATACTATTTATATGTAAATTGGATAGCAAGTTTCTTACAGGAACAAAGTAGAAAACTTTTAACGTACTTCTACAAAATGAGAATAGGAAGTCGTAATGTATTTCTCGACGCCTCCCTGTCAGAAACTACTGTTGCATACACTAAGCTAGAAAGTTTTGAAAGAAGGAAATGACTCACAAGAAGAAAGAAGTTCTAATGGTCAGTCATTTACAGCTTTAATGTATAAATAGGATGGAGTTAAAGATATTTTTAAAAGGTTAATTATTACCGAGAGTAAATTGCTCTTTGAATATGAAAGATTTAAAAACAAAGGCAAAGTAATATTTTTATATTTGTAGAAAATTCATTTTAAACACAGAGATCATTAATATGAAGTCATAAAGTATTAAATATTTGTTTGAGAGTAGAAATAAAACAACAAAAAAAAAAAAAAAAAAAAAAGAAATATTTCTTCAAAATAAAACGAAAATAATTTAAATATAATTAATGAAGAATATAAATTTAAATATTAATGATTAAAATAAAAATAATAGATTTGTATACATTAACTTTGATTGATATCATAAATATATCAGTTTTTACCTTATGTAATTCTTTTTCTAGCAGTAAAAAACTGAGCAATTTGTTACCATAAAAACTTCTAGGCAGTATTAATAGTCTTGATAACGAGGCAGGTATGTGTGTTTGAAATGAAAATATATTTTCTTTTCAATTGAATTAAAGTTGTGTGAATTGGGAAAGAAAGTTTTTGCAATCCTTATATTCAGTGAAGGTCTATAACTAATTTCCAACGTAACCATTTTAATAAAGCAAGTAATTTATTATTGCGATAAATAAAAAACTCAATACTCCCATATTACCTATCGAAACATGCCTGATTGCGTGGATCGTGACTTTGCTTACCAGTTTGCAAAGGCTTGTCACTGACAATAGTAAACCGAATTGCACATACTCATACCTAATGATAATTTCAAATGTTAATGCTTATTAAAGAGATAACAATAAGATAAAAATTTCTTGAAATGTTTACTCATGAAAATAATAGATATTTTCAAATATTTTATTATATTAATTTCTTCAATAATAAGTAAGCTACGGATTTTTAAAATAATAACAATAAGATTTTAACTGTCCTAATGCCACACCCTTAAATTGCTTGTCCAAAGTCAACAAATCCATGCATTTATTCTTTATATATATATATATGCACACACACACACACACACACACACACACACACACACACACACACACACACACACACACACACACACACACACACACACACACACACACACACACACACACACACACACATATATATATATATATATATATATATATATGTATTTATGAATATATTCGTTTATTTAATTATTTACATCGTGTGTATTTCATAATTTATTATTGTTTTGACGAGCATTTCCATATACATACATCCTTGATTTAATGGTTATTTTCTATTTATTCTGTAATTGTTTTGTTTTTACATAACAGAACCAGAAAACTATGTAAAGGATAAAAAAAAAATCATCCACAGAAAAACTGAATAGCATTTATCTCATTAGTATGAATCCACAATGGAAAGGAAATATCTGACAATCTCCCTAAACAATGCAGGAAAAGAACTTGCCCTATTAAATATTCAATAATTGCCCGAATAACGAACCCTCTTCCCCCGATGCCCCTGTCACACTAATATGATGTTGGCCTTTGGCCTGACGCCTTAGGCCAAACTGATTCGATTTTAAGAAACCTTCTATGTGTTCAACAGATGGAGACGTCACTTGTTTGCCGTCGCGAAAAAGGAAGAAATTCATTCTGACGGTGCAAGTTACCCTCAAATTTAACATTTAGTTTGCTTTGAATTTCCTCTTTCAATTATAGGGATGAAGTTTGTTCTTTTTTTAGAAGACTTAAAATTTATTTATTGTCCATTACTTCAAAATGGTTCATAGACTTTACAATTGAACTGAATCTTTAATGTCTAAATAAAGCAGCTTTAGCACTTCAAGTGTGTAGAATGTTTTAACACTCTTAGAGAACTGCAGTCCTCCGTGATGCTTCATTATTCAAAGAGTTCCAAAAATAAGTTATTTTTAAATACCTTAAACCTGAATGCAAATACGTTCTAGGTGTAATGAATGAACATGTGTACTGTGGAATAAAACAAAATAACTTGTGAATGAATGCGTATAAACATGTATGAAAATGTATATGAATACATGTATTTATATATATATAACATTATATATATATATATTATATATATATATATATATATATATATACATATGTAAAAAAGTGAACAAACTTATATAGAGATGTAAAAATACGAGCATACGTAATGAGGTAAAATAGTATGAGATGCATAAATAATGATATACATAAGGAATATAATAATCAAATGACTATGAAAAGGGAAATAAATTAATGAAAGTGAATATATATATATATATATATATATATATATATACATAATGGATAAAATCAAAATTATTTCTCCTTTTTATACAAATTATTTATGTCATTTCGTGGTAACGGTATTTGCTCTACTGAAAAAAGTTTCGATTACAAGTTTCACTTTTTTTATTACTCATCTAAATGGAAATAATATCTGGATTACATCAAATAATCAAATCTGGTATTATGAAAGATATGAATTAAAAATATATATATGTATATATACATATATATATATACATATATATATATATATATATATATATATATATATATATATATATATATATATATATATATATATATATATAGAGAGAGAGAGAGAGAGAGAGAGAGAGAGAGATAGATGCCTTTAATTAATATTTCCCACTGAAATAAAGTAATTACTTTTTATCTTTTGCATATTAACTTCCATGTTATGAGAAAAAGTACTAGTGATAAAAAAGGTTAAAGCGTGTTAAGATTTTCTAAAAAAAATATTGTTTTCATTTTTCTTTAAATTAATGCTCAACAAATTCAGAAAAACCAATCACAAAATGGTGAAAACATTAATGAAATATGGTCGTAGTTAAGCTTCTCAAACTGCATTAATTTTGCATCGAGCAAATATTAAACGCTTTTTTTCCCGTCAAAATAAATATGAATATATATACTGAGTGAGAATGAGTGAGATATGGCGATGGCTCAACATAATAGTGAGTAATAAAATAAAATACTTAAAAGTGAAATAAGGTAAGTCAACATTTTAAATTCTACATTTAAAGTGAAATTATTTTAGTAATCCAGCTTCATAGCAAATAACAATTATAAAATATAAATTTTCAGTGTAAAATAAAAAAATAATGTAAATAAATGGATTGAAATGGAATTTAATTAATAATAATAAAATAATAAATAAATAAATAAAAATAAAATAAATTAAAAAAATTAAAATCTAATTTATTTATTAGAATTTAATAATATTATTAAATTATTAAATTATTTATTAATTAATTTAATTATTATTATTATCTGATCTTGATGGAAAAGATTGTTTTAGTAAGGATTAATTTAAGATTAGTTTAGAAAAGCTTCTTTATTACTTAAATACGCTTTGCTTTTCTGAAGTTTTTGAAAAAAATGTATTGCTTTACTTATTATTTATATATTGTTATACTTGTTTACACCATATATCATATATCATATCATATCATATCATATATATATATATATAATATCGTATCATATATATATATATATATCATATCATATCATATGTCATATATCATATATCATATCATATCATATAGCATATATCATATCATATCATATAGCATATATCATATCATATCATATATATATATATATATATCATATAGCACCATATATCATATTATTGCTAATATTTAAAGAAGTGATTACATTACTGATTTTTTAAATTTATATTGAAAATGTTAAAATTTTTATAAAAACATTCTAGATAAAAAAAGATTTGATCCGAATTATCTCTGATGAAATGTTTAAGAAATATTTAGCTATTTTTAAATGTAGAACAAATACAGAAAATACTATAAAACTTTTTAAATATGTTTTTCTTCTTCATTTTTCTATTTCAGCTCTTTTAGTGTTATATAAAGCAAGAAAATAATTTTATTTATTTATTTGGACGAAAATGGTTTTTCGAAAATTCAAGTGATAGTTTTAATAAAAATAAAAATACTTTTTTATTGTTGATGAAAAGATTATCCATATAAAATATTTATATCGAATTATTTATTTTTAAAATTTACGTCCCATTTAAATACACCTATAATATAATATATATACCTATAATATATAATATATATATAACCTATATTATAATACAATATAAACAGTTTCTTTTAATCCATAAATGTTTATTTCACATTTGTGACAAGATCTATCCAGTGTCTTGCATTTTTGAAATACAAATCCTCTTTCTACTTGTAAAGTAGAGGACAGCTTTGAGACGTGTAATACTTAAAGAAATGCCAACTTTCTTTGGATAATCACAGTTGAAGAAATAAAAGGTCGACACTCTCAAAAGGAGGCAGACACTATCAAATTCGCTGCGTGACTTGTTTTTGAAAATATTCTGCAATAAAAATATATCTTTTATAGGCTCTAACGTAACAATACGTCACTTTTATGGATCAAGGTGAAGATTTGTAACTTTCATAACTACTGAATTGACAAATATAATACAGAGAAAAATTTCTTTTTAACTTTTACATTTTATGTACTAGTGATGTTCATTATCATTATTTGACAATAATTGCATTTAAATTTAATACTTAAACCTCTGAACAGTTATTTAATTTTCACTCTACTACTGTTATACCTTTTCTAACAGTTATATTCTGGTTATAAGCAAAGGTTTTTAGATGTCCTGTTGGTATAGTCAGTCCCTTTTTGGCAGCAGAAAATATTTATTTTTAAATAAAGTAATTTTTTAAATCACAGAAATAAGTTGTATTTCTTCATCTTTCTGGTAAACCTCATGATAATGAAATGTAACAGTTTCTATCTGAAATTCAGTACACGAATATAAAAATCATGCATTTTTAAACAAACCTTATTCACTAATGGCTAAAAATAAAACTGTAGAGTAAAAGGAAGAAGCGAAGTATCAAAATGGAACTGAACAGGAAGTATCAGTCTGAAAAAACAATTTCTGTACAAAAGAGTGAGGTGCTATGATTTTTCAACATTCGCAATTATTTTTTTTTTAATTATAATATTTATTTAAAGACAGGGGCGAATATATGTATATAATAAAAAATGCTTAATTAAATTCTTTTCGTCGTATTTCACTATAAAGTAATAATCTTAAAGAAAAAAAAAAAAATCTCGAATTGTTACAGATATAAACAGGTAGACCAGAGCATCTCAAATTTATAAATAGAAAGATTTAAAAGAATAGAAAAGGATATCTGTTTCAAACTAATCACATTTTCTTTATTGGTTACATATACTTAATTTAAAGAAAAAAAAATCCTAGTATTCAGTATGTAATAAGATAATATAAAATGAAAATGAAAATAAATTTTTTTATAAAAAAATCTGCTAAAAATTGAATAAATATAATTGATTACATTGTAAATATTTGTATTCTAAGTCGTTAACATTTTAGGCTTGTGCTATTCATATATAATACATAAATGAATAAGATGAAATTTTTTTTTGAAATTTATCTAAGACCATTACATAATTCCTCTAAGTATCCCTTCGTAAACATTTTTGGTGAAAAAAAATATTGAAAAAAAGTATTGAAGATAATAAATATTTTTTATGTTTTCAAAACCAAAACTACTATCTACTTTGCAATTATTTTGAACACACTTTTTCTATTACAAAAAAAAAAAAAAATCGATTTAATTCTTTTTTTTCTTTAATTTGTCAAAGTGCATAAGCATTAAAGTGCAAAGAAGTACGAAAGACATTAAAAAATAAACGTCAATATAATTGCTTATCTATATTAATCGATATTACAACGTCGGCAAGCCTTCAAGAAAAATAGTTTTTTTTTTCAAACAAGTAAACATTTTACGAAGTAAGTGCATGATCCTATATTATTATGCACAAAAAGATTATTTTTGTTCATCAAAATATTTGATTCTTCAAAGCATTGAATCAATATAACCTTTATTTTTGACACTCTCGTAAATTGTAAAAAGCTTACAAGAATAAAATATTTGATTATCCTACCAACTAAAGGATCTTAAGTTAAAAACACGATTCATTTACTTATACTTTAGCAAAAAAATATATGTTTAAAGAGATAAGAAATTTTTTTTCTTCACTGACACTATAAATATTTGCATGAAGATCGTAGTTATAGCTCGTAAGAGTTTAGTCCCTAAAATTAATTGATTCTCAAACATAAAGTCGAAGGATTTTGACTCTCACCTTTGAAAGTAAACAAAGTGATTTTTCCAATGTAAAAAGGTACTGCAATTTTTGAGAATAGCCTCTAGAAAATTTAAAAGAAATACATAAAGTAAACAATCTATATGTCATCCTGCTACTTTAAATAAATAATGTAATAAATGTATTTAAAAATCACATAATCTACGTTTTTTTAGTTTATTAATGTAATGTATATTAAAGGTCAAGTATTAAAGGTACAAGTATGGCCTGGTGCACCCTTTGAGAACCACTGTACTTGCGTCAAATAAGCTCAGTTCAATTAGCACGATTTTTAAGAACAACAAAATTTTCCACACTGTGTAACTACATCATTCTGAATCATCCTGGAAGTATATTTTTCAATCTGTAATTGATAAAATGTTCGGCAATTAAATAAGAATATATTATTTTAATTAATTCATTATTTCATTGTTTTCTTATTTTAATAATTCATTCATTCCGATTTGTATATTAACAAAAAATCTTTTTTAAACACATACGACGTAGCAATATCCAGATTCAGTGAATTATTATATGCTTTACTTCGGTAAGATATTTAATTTTCAGTTTTAAAAACATATTAAAGGTATGTTAAAAACATTCCACACAAATTAAATTCACATAGGCAATACAATACCTGATTTTTATTTTCCAGCTTTATTTTCCGAAACCGTTATATAACTCACATCCAATTCAAGTCAAAAGTTTTCTTTTAACCTGCTCTAAATTTCATTCAAAGTAATCAAGCTATTGTCATATGTAAGACATCAACAAGCCATTGAAAAAAAGGATCGCGAACAAAGATGAAAGACTGCATTCCTTTCAAGTTGCGAAAGAGTCTTTGTTCTCAGTTTGATACCTTTCGAAGGAACGCCTTTTTAAGATTGTGGGAGAATCTCTGCATATTTTATAAACATTTCCAGACCACCTCAGAACTGTTTGTTCTTTCCCCATTTCGATCAAAGAATGTCTCTTTGCCTCCCATGCTTCGAAGCGGGGAAAATTCCTGGTTTCATTAAGACATTATGTGATTAAAGTTGCCAGACAGGTGAAGTCAATGCAGTTCATTTATCGATTTGCAGTTTCTTTTGAAAGGAAAAGACGTATTTAGATATTAACAGCAACTCTTTTTTTTTATAATTTCTGACTAGATATGACACTGCAATGCCCAGCTTCAATGAAATGTTATATGTTTTACTTGGTAAGTTTTTAAGAAACAATTTCAACAAATGGTATAAAGAAACCTAAAGAAAATATGATTAACATAATAATATAAGCATATTATAATCATTTACCAGCTCAACTTATTCTTGGTAACATTTCAATAGCAACAAAGAGCAAAGTTTTATCTGGAGAAAAACACTACATTTTTAGGTAACACGATTCGTTGAAAATAAATAAACAGTAACAAATACTATGGAAATAATGTTGTATAAAAAATAGTCGAATCATTTGAGTTTCCATGTTATTTTCTTTTTACTAATAAATTATAAAAAACAATAATATTTATACATGGTTAAGTCTTCATATATATTGTATTTTTAAATAAATATGCATGTAAAATGATGACTTTTTTAATTAAAAAAATTAATTTCACGTATTTATTTATATTCATCAAATTTGTATTAAAAGAAAACACACACGAATAGTTAAAAACAAAAAAAAAGGGAATATAAATTAAGAATTACAGCATAAAATAAAATATTAAAGCCTGTATAACAAAAAAAAAAAAAAAAATTTGTAAAAAAATCTGTTTATTATTCTGGTTAAGTACAACACACTAAATCTACATAACAAACAAAAACTGTTTTTTTCGCTTATATTGTTACATATTATATTAACATAGATTGTTCGCGCCTACGCGAAAGTATACCCCCTAGCGGAAAAAAAAAGTGTGTGTACACATGCGCCTGCGTGCGCATAAGTCCGAGTCTGAATCAGTGTAATGCCAGATCTTCAAGAGAGAACAGTACGGTTGAGAGTGGCTGTGACTGTCATGTAAATAAAACGTTAAGTTTTTCATTGTGAGTATTTATTGTGTTAGTGTGAGTGTGATACAGTCCGCTAGATGAGTGAATGAGTGCTAATGACGAGAACATATATTATATATAATATTGTTTTTACAAATAAAAACAATATTAAAAAAGTACAAAAATGAAATTTTTAATTTTTAACTCGTGAAAATAAAAAAAATATATATATATATATATAAACTAATTTTATATATCATTTATTCAAATGTTAAGTATTTCTTATTAATCCGTAAAATATAATAAATATATAAATATATTTAATACGAATTAAGTATCCTAAATTAAAACAAAAATGTATAAAAATAACGACACCATTTTCAATTCGTTATTCTTTTCTGATGATTCTAGTTTGTAATTTGATATCGGGAAATAGTTTTATCAAAGATACCAATTATTTAATTAATTAAAATATCCAATGTCATGTTTGACTACTGCTACCGTATTAGATACAAAATAATTATTCATTTCAGAATAAAAACCCCATTTATAAAAAATAAACTTGTATACATAAAAACACATAAACTTCTATCTTTTTTTTATAAAAAGATAGATGTAAACATCTCACAGCCACATTTTGATACTGTTTTTATTCATCTAATTTATATTTCATTTTTAGTGTTACATATTTCTCTACAATGTGCGTTTAATATCATTGTTTTTATATTATCTACGTGTTTACATGTAAGAATAATAGTAAAAACACAAAAATAATAACTCATTATAATAATAAAACTCAAAAATAGTAACTCATTATGTTCCAATTTTCACTCCAAAAAATGTCTATAGTAGTTCTAAATCTAATATGGGGATATATAATTTTATATGCGGCCCGCGGAGTTATGATGCATTTTCAAACAGCCCACAAGATCATTTGTGTTGACAACCCTGGTCTAAACACTAAAGAAAATAAAATAATAATCATAGTAATTTAGAAATTCAGTAAAAGGTTCACATATTGAAATTAAGTATTTATTTATTTGATTTTAATTCGTTCCTATTCTGTCATTTTAAAAGTTATTTCACAATATTTGTGTCAAAGAATTTCTTACATTGACGAACAAATAAGTGTTTCAAAACTTTCTCAGAATATTTTCTTTTGTTTTGAAAATGTCTCAGTGTATTACAAAATCTGGCTTTTATTCTACCCACGATTGTAAGACTTTAGATTTAATTCGAAGCACGTTTCATTGGTTGGAAAGAGAAATAACAAATCCAAACTTCATAATCCAGTTTATATTTCACACTTTAAAAAATTGCAGTTCAATGTTTGACAGATGCTATTGTCCCCTTTCTATTTAATAGAAATGTGTTGTAATTATCACATCATGACATATTGCGAATGTTTCGCGAGCTTTTGGAACCAAATGCCGTTCTCTAATTTTATTTATGATAAACATTTTGAGAATTAATAAATGTACTTATTACATATGTTTAAAATTAAATTTTTCTTCTGATGTATTTCAAAACCAAACAAAATAAATTAATAATTAATTAAAATGTAAATTCTAAATAATTATAATAATAAATAATAACCTGGAATAATAATTAATTAAATTATTATTCCGTGTAATCAACTTCTTTATATTCTTTCTATTTATATATATGGAAAATTTGGTTGTTTATGATTAATTACGTGTTGTAAATTTTTATATTGGCATGCTCAAGGTTGAATATCAAATAACCATCCTTGTTAAATAAGAATTATCCTCCGTTTTGCTTTGCTGATTTAATTGATACACTAATTTTAACATTGAAATATATAATTAAGTATGTCTGACATTAAATTAGTCTACTAGTTGTTAGGAATACTATTTATTTAAATGCTTTAAGGATATATACTCATGTCCATAAATTAAGGATAATGAAGTTCAGGCAAAGCGGTAAGTGGAACACATCTGACAGGCCTACGAGCATATAGACCAATGTGCCCTAAGCGTCTGTAGACGGTCTGATCTTGAAACTGTCGTATGGTAGCTGAAAGAGAGCTGATTCTGATGCTATTTTATCCGTCTGTTTCTTTTTTGAAACTGATAAATACCAGTCCTCATTCGGCGTTTAATCGGGGGCGACCTGTGCTATCATCTACTCACATTACCATTATCTTGGAATCGTTGCCAACCTGGAGATGACACTCTGGGCGATTCAAGTTCCTTGGATACTTCCAGCTGGGTATGTCCACATTCCAGTCGTCCATCTACCACGTAAAAAACATCCAAATGCTTCCTTTGGGCCTTAACTATGCGGTTAACACTAAAAGGCTTTTAAGCGCTGAACAATTTTACTTCTTTGCCACCGTTCATATACCCCTCTTACACTCTCGTCCTTGTGACGTACTATACCCATCTGGTGGTTTTCCTGTAATTTGCATATTCTTCTTTATGATGTGTGTGATAATTCTACAGGTGAGAATTTTTATTTTAGAGTTCAATTTCTGTGGGATTCTGAATTATTCTTAATTTATGGACATGAGTGTATATTATATAATAAGTTGTTTAACACATCAAAACAACTATGTATCTCTTGTTGATTACCTGGATTTTATTTATTTTTTATGTTATAAAATTTATATTTTTCCTGACTAAATGTTTTTCTTTAATTGTGTGTTTGAGACTTGATAGGCAACGTGAGTAAAACATCTATAGTCAGGCTGCCTAATAAGAGTTTTCCAACTTCCATCTCACACAACAGGTAAGTGTCAGGCAATTATCCCCAAACAATTCCTCCAACAGGCAATGTCCTCTCTTCATCATACATCATCGATGTCTGTTTGTGACATATAAAAGGGTATTTACATAAAATATCAAATCTATCTTCGAAAAAGTAATAAGAACATACATATAGTAGTATATAGTGGCCAAAATAGAGATTGTGAACTCTGATATACGTGTTTTATATAAGACAGAGAAAAGAAATCAGGCACATCTACTTGTTTGCTCAGGACTGGGATTCTAACTTACAACAGAATGAAGATTTGTGTACTCTTTACTAGAGTATCCATGTAACATGTGCAGATCAGATGAATTTTTATTTGGAACTACATATAAATAAAAGCTAGAATTAGAACTTCTAGCTTTTTAAATTTTTATCCTTACAACAATTAACTTGTTTTTAACAGTTTTTAAGGCCTATTCGTTGTTTTGTTAAGAATGTCTGGACTTTTCTCTTTGTAATTTTGATTTATTTATATATTCTTTTTGTTTTTGTGGTAAGTGGCCAAATTTGTATGGATTGAGTTCCAATAAAGCTATAGGTAACAAGATAGTATTATATAAATAAATTGTCAGGATTACAAAACTTGCAGCAAAATTAAATGTGTGAGGAAATTTCGAATTAAATGTGTGAATGATATTTAATCGAATTTTTTTAATTATGCAACATTTTCATGTGTACTTTTTTATTACTGGAAAAGTGTTTTTGTCTTGCTTGTCAAATGATCATTAATTTATTTCTGAATGTAAAATTTCTATTCTAATCGATCATGGAGACTTTTGTATTACAACAAAATGTTGCTGTCACCATGTAAATCGATTTATGAACTTATTTATTAATTTAATACTGATATACGGTTTATTTAAAATACTGATATAAGTATTTTTTCAGTTAACGGACATATTAATTTCAGGAATTTTTAATATTTTATTTTAAATATTGGACAAATTACCTTTCATATACTATTTGGATTTTTTTCTAGAGTTATACGCCAGTTTAATCACGAACTATTAAAAATTAAAGCATTCCAAGTTTGGACGCCGCAGGCGGGCCACTGTCCTCATCACTCATGGCGATACTTCAGTATATTTTGCACTTCCACGGAAATATCTGATTACCCAACCACTTTCGCCTGTGAATAATTACCAATTTATCTGGCCCATTAGGACAGATAAATTGGTAATTATTATTAGCAATATTTATTACTTGGTTTAGATCGTTTCAGGAGAATATCAGTATGTATTTACATACCAATTTGATCATCTAATACGTGAGCTCGTGTAAGCTCTTGATATTAGCATAATAATAATAATAATTATAAAAATAAAATAAAAACATATGCATATATATATATATATACATAGAGCCAAAACATTATGACTACCTGTCAATAACGAGTTGGTCCACCTTTCGCGCGCAACACAGATTCAACCCCGCCTTGGCATGGATTAATACCTCCACTTAGTACGTTAAATACCACTTCCACCTGATCAATGTACCTTCCATGTCATCCAGGCGAGTTCATTGCAAAATGTAGGAGTCGTCATAATGTTTTGGCTCTTGAGTGTATGTATATATATACATACATATATATATATATATATGTATATATATATATATGTACATATATGTACATATACATGCACAGACATATATATAGTACATATACACTATTGCATTCATGGATATACTGAATAAACTATATTACATATACATTATTAAATAAACTACATTAATAAATTTTACAATTGTAAGTCCATTTTCAATATTTTCTATGGTAGTAACAAATATATTTTTTTTTCTAAGGGCTGATGTAATCAAAAATTTTTAATTCTAATAAAAATTAAAGCATTCCAAGCTTAAAATTGGAAAACTTTTACTAAACTATTTCTTGTATACAGCCATACGATGTCATAACACTAATACTTTTCAGAATATGATTAAATTTCAACTAAAAGCTTGTAATAATGTTATTTATGCATTGTAATACTAGATTTTAAATATAATATTTTAGAAAAGAGTTATTGGTATTTTTGTTAAAAACACACTTTTCTTGTATTTTAGTAAAATTTTTGCTTTAAAGGAATTGACAATCCCTCAGCTATACTTTATCATATTACCAATATTTTAGTTCCACGTATACATAAAGGGTATATGTTTACACTTATTCCAGTAAATGTGATATTATTCTTTTAATTATAAGCGCTGATGTAAAAAAAAAAAATCACATTTTAGTCACTTTTGCCATATTTTAACAAGAAAAATTATTTATGTATATCATGTTTGCTAATATTTTATAACTTAATTCAACAATGGCCTCTAAAAATTTATTTTTAAACATTATTTATAATTTTACATTCTGAACATGATTGGTTGTCTTAAATCCTAATAAAAATTCATTGGAAGCTATATAAAATATTTAAGATGCAAGCCATCATCAATGTATCCATGTATCTCCAGCTACATTGGTAAATGAGAATATTTCTGTTTTAACACTTTCTGTTTAATCATTCTACAGAATAAAAAAAAATATAAATAAATTAAGTATATGTCCCAAAATTTTGAAGCAATGTATATAAGGCTCTTCAAAGAACCTATGGCTCTTCAAAGAACCTTAAATTTGCTTTCAAGAGGACTAATGTATGTATTTTCCATTTAATGTCTGCATTATTCATTACTCTGTTTTCTTGTTTCAGCCCTTCAACTTTCTTTCTGCAAATGCATTGACATGAAATTAAGACCAGAGGGCTGTCGGTGATGACCAAGTGCGTAGTCCATTGTTCGGTGCTTCCATCTTGTATTCCCGCCTTTTGATTTCCATAACTGAAAAAAAAAATGGTCACTTCAGTTGTTGTGCATTATCCTGAGCAAGAGCCTGTCTCAACAGTATTTAGTATTCTGTAAAGGGAAAACATCAAAAATTCAAAATACCCGCAGTAAAGTAAAACTATTTCAAACACTTTCAGTCACGGAGCCAACTTTCAGCAATGACATCATAAATTATTTATCCCGAAAACTGAAACTTCCCTGAACTCATTTCGTAACCTCATTTAAATAAAGATGCTTTCATTATATTTTAAGTCGTCACTCAATTCTAATAACAAAATTCAAACTATGGTATTTTGAAATTCGAATTAACTTTAATAATTATGTAATAATTGAAATTGTTGAATAATTGAATTAATATTTTTTAGAAATAATCAATATGAAACAACATTTCTTTTCCATCGTATAAAGTACTGAATTAAATTAATAAATGAATTAAATTTAATTCATAATAAAAAAACTGGAATATATTTAAATTAAATATATAAACCTAGCTTTTAGATTAAACACATTGAATGAAGCTATTCATTCCATCTTTTGTGTCTAACTTTATAACATTGTAAGTTTAGAATATTAAATTAGAGCTCAACTGGTATCTAAATCAGTATCAAAATCTAAATATCTTGGTTCTTTTGTGTCTGAGGAGAATTTTGAGCAGCTGTATGACTATTGAACAAAAACTTAAACTGCATCCAAAACATCATCATAATATATTCACCGTGATGTAGTGATATTAGAAGAGTTATTGAGTTCTTTGTCTGGCAAATTAAGTTAATGCAACTTACAGATGAAGGCATAGTTAACAGGGTCTTTATGGATTGGGTAAGAATATATTTTTCTTTGGAGATTTTATTACCAAAGTGTAATTATAGAAAGTAAGGGATCCAAAGGAGTGGAATTAATATAGAATGCAATTTTTTAATTTGTTTTGCAGATGTTCTACCTTCCATTAAAGGGAAAACACCAATGGGAATGGAGCAGGAGACAGATGCTTTAAGACAGAATGTATCTTTGTTGCTTAATATTCTTTGTGAAATGGTTTTAATGTTAAGTTTGAAAGTCGATTGGAATTTTATTCCTTTAGGAATAATTTCTCTAATCATGTCATCAACATTCGAATGTCGCCGGTGAAAATAAGACTGAAACCACTTTTAGAGATTTGTAGAGAACTTTTTACTTTCGCTGCTGCATGAGATATTGTTTTTTGAAAGATGCGTCTTTCAAAATAAAATTATGTTTGAAAACTTTCCTAACAAACAGAATGTCACATTTAAATGTTTTTGGTGTGTTGGAAGGCTTCGGGAAGAGTTTTTGGTTGACATTGAGTAGGGTTTTAAAAAGAAATTTATCAGAAGGATACTGAATGGTGAATGTGAAATAAATTAAATTACAGGGCACTGTGAGAGTAAATTTATTTATACTTTGTATGGTAAGATCGTAAATAAATACTTTAAATTCATAATTAAGTATCAGCTATATTAATCAGCCAAAGAGTAAACAATTGGTAACTATTTAAACATTGATTGGCATTAAAAAAAAAAGACTAATTTTCCATAGTTTAATATCTCAGAACAAAAAGTTTTATTAAAAATGACATTTACTCTGCAAGGATTTTAAAATCCATATTTCCGCTAAACATTCTTATCTATTGACGCAGAATTTTAATCGCTTATTTAAAAGGTTCTGGAGCAAATTTGACATGTTAAGTTTTATCAATGCATGAATTAATTATTTATGAGCTGAAGCTGGGAAATATTGACACCTCGAGGCAATAGTTCTCCCTCTTGTGTTAAATGCCAATAGTTGAAACAAGTTTCCTTGATTAACAAAACTTAGATTACGCATTGAAAATATTTGAAACAAATAATTTAGGGTGTTATGTATAAATGTGGTGGTAAAAGCAGAATGATTTCTTGAACATTCACTAGAAATACTTCATGATAATTACTCTAAAATAATATACTACATTGATCCAGTAATCTCTAGAGCATGACTTCTTAACATTTTGGAATTTCATGAAATTCCCTTTCTATAGGATAGCGTATATTTCCGTTTATAAGCTGATAACTTTTAAATTTTTTTCTAAAGCTTAATTGCAGGCATTGGCTTATTTAGGATCCACTAATCACTCCAAAAAATTTAGATGTGTTTTTGTTAACCAGGTGCAGATGATGAATAGCCAAATATTGCTTTGCTTTGTAGGACAAAGTGCTGCTACCATATCTATCTGATAATGTACAATTTACACAGGATTTATTTGTTCAGATATTGTGTATAAATGTCACTTTTACCATTTTTTGTTAAGTTTTTTATTAAAGCTACTTCTTGAAATTTAGATCCAATTTGCAACAATTATGTTTACACCTGAAACCACTTCATTATTGACCATTCATTTTATGACCATTGACCCCTCATTATATGACCATTGACCATTCATTATATGACCATTGATCCCTCATTATAGAACCATTGATACGCAATACGCAAGTTGACTATTCATTATATGAGGAAGAATATAATATAGAAATCCAGAAAAGTTTTTTTTTTCAATTTTAAATTGAATCATCTATATTTTCTCACCAATCATTTTTTAATTTTCTTACTGCAATTTAATAAGTTGGAGAGTATAATAAATAATAATGTATACCTACAAACACAATTTTTTTATATTTTAAATTTAAATTAAACCATTAAATGTATTTCAAGATCAATTTCGTTTTTTTAATCCTTCACCATTAATTTTTACTATGTATTGTAATCGAATGAAGTAAAAAAATTGACTCTTTTTACATTATATAAGAATTTAATCATTTAAATCTGTAAAGTCAATGCTGAGTATTTGAATTTAAGGAAACGTGGTTAAAGGAAACATGTTTATTTGTTAATAAACGTAATGTATGTCTAGAGAACTATCAAGATGGTTTTACACAGGAACACCACTGAATTTAAGGTAACATCCTAAAAAAACACTTAAAGAAATTAAAAAAATGTCTTGTTTTTATTTTGGGCATGCTTTCGAAATGTGATGGAAGGAATGCTTTCGAAAGTGCTTTTAACTAGCATCAGTCAGACACCAAACAGTAAAGAAAATAAATAAATAAATGTGATAGGCAATCAAATTTACTTTATACAGCAATTCCACTAGTACGGCATCCAATAGTGTGCTAGTTAGGAAAGGTCGTCTCTCCATATATCTATTCGAATGAACAGAAATAGTAAACGATTTCTATAGTACTTAAACATCAGAGTCCATTCTTCTCAGAAGAAATTTTAGCCTAGATCGTCTCAAAGATTTCTAGAGTAGCGAACTTTTAAAATCTGGAAGCAATGTTAGTCCACTTTGGAATGACAATAAGAATAAACAATATATATAAAAAAAAAAAATTAAAGTCAATTTCTACTTTTTCTTCTATATTTCAGAAAGTCTTTTATAAATAATTTTCATCCATTTTTTAAGTTTATCTGGCGCCATCTATTGGTAGATATATGCAACTTAAAAAAAAAAAAAACTAAAATTAATTAAATAAAGTTAATTACTAAATTAATGTTTGAAGAAACTGTAAAACCAGTGTCATCCACTACAAGTTAAAAAAAATGAATTTGAACTTGAGTGGATGAATAAAAAATATTTTATGAACGATTGAAAATTTGAACAAGATATATATAGGAGAGTCTGGACTAATAGAAGGAATTGAAAAAATGCTTTAAAAAAGATAGTTCCACAGATTATTTTGTTAAGTATTTTAGAAAACAAAATGTAACAAAAGATTAGATAATATTAAAGATCAATCATTTTTTGAATGAAATTATAAAATTTTTTTAATACTTATATGCAATTTAGGCGCTTCACGAAATAAGAAAACATTTTTCAATTTTGTCATTAATCTTTTGATATCTCTAAATTTGATTAATGTGAACTTTAAAAATTGACAAAATGTCTCTCTATCATTAAATATTTTTGTTCAAAAATTCTACTCCTTTTAACGTTACATTTGTCGCGAAGTGACCATAATCCAATTTTTAAAAGAAATTTGTGGCTCTTTTTATTGATTTGAAATTGCTTTTTGTAAAGTTTTGACAGATTTTAAGAATAATGATGTTTTTTGGATGAAAAAAAAAATCGATTTGCTCCGTAAAATGACACATTTAGCTAGATTAATTCATTTTTAAGCCGGAATACTCTTTTTACAAAAATCAATTAAGTAAAAAAAAAAACATTATTCATTGAATTTTAAACATTACTTTTTTAAGACATGTTTTTATTCAATTTGATTGGCAGTCAATAAATCGAGATTGGGCAATGTTTAACCTATGTCATTCGTAACTAGAGTGGCATGATTAGCCCAATTGTACCACGGAATTAGGTCAGGACATCAACACTGTACCATGGCCATTTTTAATTCGGAAAGTATTGGGGAATTGAAAGTCAAGAAATCGAAGAATCGAGAATTAAAGAAATTAATATTTCAACCGCGAATTAAATGTCGAGAATCGAACATTTTTAAAGTAGTCAAAATTGGGAGTTGTCTAAAAATGCTAACCTTTTATATAAAATTGTTTTTATTTTTAAAAATCTAGAATTCATGTTAAAATTAAAGGATAAAGAGGTATTTTAATTGTACTCCAATAGTACAAGAAATATCAAAGCCAATTACTGCTTCAGCAGCATGCTATGTCAGTATTGAGAGAATTTTTGTAGCTCTGAGGTTTATGAGCTATATCAAAGATCCACAATGAAAAGCCTTATAAAAGATATTCATTGTTTTTCAATAAAATTCAATGTTTTAAATATACAGATTCTCAATGCTTAAAGATTGAGCGTTATTTGTGAGTTAGTGTTTTGACTAGTTAAATTTTTGTAATTATTATTATTGTTCATTAATTACATTTGTAATCAAGCAACTTGAATTCTCCACAGTTCTTACAATGGAAAAATTACATTTTGTTTATCAAACGACATTTTGTTGTTGAATCATTAAAAAATGTTGTAAACGATCTGCGACGAATTGTACATGTCAAAAGCACAAGAACATTAATGGTACAAAGCATTAAATGAAGGCTAAGAATGGTAATTGATTTATCACAGTCTGGTCGACCTCCAACAGCTACGAACGACAAAAACAGGGATAAAATAAAAAATTTGGTGATCGAAAATCGTCCTATGGGTCTTAGAAAGTTTGTTCAAAAGGATAAAGTATTTTTAATGTCCGTTCATAAAATCATGATTAATAATTTGGACATGCGTCGCTGCATGATTAGTATAGATAGAACTCAAAATTGTCCAAAAAGAGCATCGAATGTAGGTTGCTGAAGACTTGCAAGAGTATATCACAAGGAAAGAGTTGCATTTTTAAGCATTGACGAAGCCGACTAGTTATATTTTTAAATAAAATTATAAATTAGTATATTTAATGATTGCATAATGGGTCTAAAATAAACTTAAGCAGGTGGTTGTCTTTGCATTCATACTTTAACCCCATATTAGTTCTATTTTCAATATTTTTGTGAACCTCAAATCATTGAACATAATCTGAAGCTTAATTAAATTATGAATGGTTTTTAAAATATTGCTAATTTAATTAGAAATCCCATTAAAGTTTTCGAGTAATTTAAGTTTCAATATTAAATTTAATGAGTAATGGGCCAAATGATTTAAGACAGTTGTATTCATACATCTTTTTGTTATCTTTTAGCTCATAACTCCACCCTGCAATTTATTCTATATTAGAGGACATAATATGTTTGAAGCATTCCCGATGCATATGTTTGTGGTCAGTGTGTATCCAAATACTTTTTAACCAATAATTATACAGTTATTAGTACAGCTGAAAATGACAAAATTTATTATCTTAATATGGTTAACTACAAATGTTTTTATTCTTTACTGTAAACCTATTCAACTATATTAATGACATGAAAAATGGTAACTAATGTTTTAAAATATGATTGTGTTTTTTGTTGAATGCATAATAAGAATGTTCTCTACAGGGTATTATAAATTATATCATTTTTGACGTGGTATAATATCAACAAAAATATTTCTTCTGCGAAAAAATACATGTTAAAAAAGTAAAAGAAAGAAATCATGAATTTTTCATTTAAATTAAAAATTTTTTTTCCAAGCAGCAGCTTGTTTGTACTTTTATAGTTCACAATAAAAATGTTTATGCCTATCTTCAACATTTTTCATTATTATTTCATAACATTTTTTTCCTAGGATATAAGTTACTTCCTTCTGGGGAATTGTGCCCCACTGTTTCATAACCACTGACTTATCACTGACAAAAAAAAAAAAAAGGAAACAGATTTTTGTTTTTTCTTTCTCAGAATCACTTTTTTTTTTGGGGATATTTTTGAAATAAAAGTTTTAAAAGCCCTTTTTACTTTTTTTTTTTTATAAATTTACATTCTATTGTTTTTCTGCAATAGCAAAGAAAAGGGCTTTTAAATGGAAAAAAAAAAAACGTTTTATAAATGAAATCAATTTTTTTATTATTTTTTTTTTGCCCTTTCATTAATATAGGTAACTTTAAAAATTCCAACTCCATCACTCGCATTAATTTCTTATTTAATCATTTCCTTATCGATAAAAACGAAGAAAGCAAAAAATAAATGATTTTTTCCTTACGTTTAAATGGAAAATCTTTTATCTTAACCAATTAACCATTCTCTATGATCGGGCAAATTCCGTGGTTCTAATGTCTGTGAAAGATGAAGCCATAATGGAAAGCTATCGATTGATTCTCCTCACTATTTAAGTGAATCAATCTCGATTATTTTATTAAAATTAAGCATTTAAATCTCGTTTTTGTTTTATTCTTAAATATTTTATTTATTTATTAGTGTATTTATAAAGCTGAAGTATTTTTTAAGAATATTGCATTATTGTGATTCAGTGATTCCCAAAATAAAAAAAAAAAATGTTTTGCATTTTGATTCTCTCATTTAATAGGGAAAATTCTAACAAAACAGCTATTTTCTTTATTTTTTTTTATACATAACTACTGTAAAAGGAATTCCATGTTGCACTGATTTTTAAAATAAATTCCATTATAAAATCGTATTGTTTATTTTCAAGATCTATCAATCCATTTGTATTCTGTAAAGAATGCAATTTGCAAAACAGAATCTTTATGTAAATGAAATTATTCCATTTACAATGTTTTCTTCTGGTCATATATATATATAGCCCCATTATATACGAGAAAACTATTTATTTAATATTGATACCCTTTTATTATAATGGCAGTCTATATCGAAGTTATTTAATGCTTCATTTTACAATATATTTCCTTTTATCATTACCCGTATCATATTGACTCCGTGTCTCAAACTACTTTCTCTCTAACAATAAATTGCCTAAAAGCAAAGTATTTTTACATTTCACAAGTGAATTATGTTAAAAATGTAAATATTTACTTCCATTCAAAATAATATTAGTTTCTAAATAATTTTTTACTCCTTTTGAATTTTTTTTTTCAAAGGAAACGCCTATAAATAAATTTTACTGCTAGATTTGTGCTCCCAGGCATAGTATAAAAAAATCTAAAAATAATGCAATTACTATTCCAGCCATACTCTTCTATAGTAAATATATCGTAGTCATTTTATGAGTTTGTAATGTAACGGTTTCATTGCTCAATTCCATCTAAAAATATTCTCTGCAATTTTAAACACATTTCTAGTCTACATGAATGAGTGTGAAATTTCCTTTACGAGTAATGCTTATAGAAGACTGTTTTTTATATCGATGAATAATTTCTTTAATGGCCAATCTTTGCTTTAAATACTAATTTTTTTGCTATTTTCAATGCAATGTATTTTAATATAATTAAATTTTTCTGTGTTTTTTTGCAATATGGACAAGAAATGCAGTATTAAAAATGTGTTTGAAATAAAAAAAGATACCAAAAATATAATTTTTATTTCGCTACCAAGGTAGAATAGAAAATGTGTAATATTTACTTACAATGTATAATATGATAACATATTGATAAATGATTTTAAAATTGAATTGTTTTTAAAATTAGGCCATAAAAATAACTTCGATCTTTCATCTGAAATTATTCAATTCCTTCTATTAGCTCACACTCTCCCTATATATATCTTGTTCCAATTTTCAGTCGTTAATAAAATACTTTTATTTATCCACTATTAATACATTACAATCAAATAATTTTTTTGGACTTGTAGTGGATGGCACTTGATGTTAATATAGTTTTTCAAATGTTAATTCAGTAATTAAATTTAATTAATTAATTTTTAGTTTTTTTTAGATTTAAGTTGCATATAACTACCAATAGATGACGCCAGATAAACTTAAGAAAATAAATGGATATTATTTATAAAGGACTTTCTGCAATATAGTGAAAAAAAGTAGGAATTGACATTAATTTTTTTTTTTATGTTACTTTTTTTAATCAATTAAAAGATTATCCTTCTTTGCTAAATGAAACGTGACATGAAAACTATAATCGAATTATCTCAACTATAACATCTGATCTGTAACTAAACATAATTTACTGGTTAGAGAGTTATTTACCAAAGAGGGTTTTTTCTGTTGATTCGTTCCAGCTTTCCAGTTATTTATAGTTAATACTATAATCCCGATATATGGGTTTGTGTCTGAGAATAATCCAAAACCATCTTCTTTGAGTTAAGACTATTTATATATTGGATAAAAACCATTAATAACTGAAAAAGGATAATTTTTGAAACATATTTTTACAAATGAGATTTTTGAAACTATATTATTTTAAAATTATATTTTAGCCATGAAATAGAGATTGATTATATTTGTTAAATTTATGCAATAAAATTTTTAATTATAATTATCCGTTAAAAATATATAACTTAGCATGTTTTAATGAATAAAAAGGAATCTATTATAAAAGGTTTTAAAAGATCCTTTTATTAATCTTAATTAAAAGTCATCTGTCAACTTTAAAATTGTTGTATTTATATAAGACAGTAAATCCTGCAAGTGAACTTATTAAATTTTTAAAGAAAATAATAATTTATTTTTTTATCCAATTTTCAAACAAATTTTTATAGCATATCATGCCAATAAATACAGGTGTTACATATTTACTTAAAAATCAAGAACATTTTAATGTGACCGTTGATTTTGTATATCAGGTACACGGATAATCGTCAAATTAGTGATATTTTCAAAATAGAACGTAATTCTGTATTTTATTTTAAGATATTAAAAATAAATTTAAAATCCTTTTAATTTAAAGTTAACTATATATACTTTATTTTGCTACAGGATTAAAAGATATTGTAAAAATTTAAGAACTATTCGTGAGGAGATCCAAGTGCAATATACGTTGCATTACAGATGTTTTTTATAAATTTGCATGATTTTCAGAAAAAAAAAATCCTAATTATTTGCATGAATTGAAGTTAATTTCCGCGTAGTAATTAAAATAATTAACAAGAGACATTTTGAAAAATTTACAACTGCAGAACAAAAATTTACTTATATTCTCAAGGTCATTGCTGAAATTTCAGTTTCATATCTGTTACGAAATTTAATCTATTTTGAAGACATTTAATTCATAAGAGACATTTTGAAAAATTTCCAATTTCGAACAAAAATTAAGTTATATTCCCAAGGACATTTCTGAAATTTCAGTTTCCTATTTATTACGAAATTTAATCTATTTTTCCCATATTGATATGTTTTCTTTTTATCAACTAAATCTTGAAAGCCCTCAGTGAATTAAAAAAAGTCTTCTAACAAGTGAAACTCAGAAAAGTACTGTGCTTCACCTACACGCTAAATGAAATATACAAATATAATCTCGTATTGTACTAACACCGTTTAAGTTCTTACAAATGTTCTTCCTCTTCATTGGCGCAACAGCCCCATGCTGGACCAAGGCCGTCTGTTTACTAGCAGATTTCGAGACAGGAGTTGTTTCTTTTTTATGAGATAGGGTTGCCATCTCTACGCTCTATAGTCATATTACTCCGAGACCTACAACTTAGTGGATTCTTAACCAGTACAAACATCGTACCGCCAGACCTCGAACTCGAAACCTGTGGTCTCGATAGCCAGAGCATTAGTCACTTGGACATCAGGCCCCTTCCTACAAGTATTGTTTAAAAAACATTGATCCTTTGCAATTAATCCATAATTAGACGGATTTATTGCGAGCACTATTTAGTGGATCAAGAAAATAATTATACTAAAACTTCACCTCATTATAAATATATAGATTGTCCTGATGGCCGATTGGCTAGTGCTTTGGCTCTCGCTCGGTACCACAGGTTTCGGGTTCGAGTCCCGGTGGGGCCATGGATGTTTGTAGTGGTTCGGAATCCACTTAAAACCGTAGGTGCCTGTCTAATAGGATCGTATAGGGTTGGGAGGGGGGTAGTGTTATTCGTGTCTGCAGCATATCTTCAAGCTACACGTCCCCCTGGTAGTGCTAATTGAGTAACAGCGGGGCAGCCCTTGTTTATGACATACATATTAACTGTCTCTGTAATGACAGCTCGACAATAATCATACGGAGGGTTTGTGTAAGAAGATTTAATTGGGAATCGCTAATTACATTTACTGTTTTCTGAAGCAAGGGAACACGATGGTGTTAACAACAACGTGTGTAAATATTTCTCATCGATAGTTACACTATCCGTGGGAATTTTCTAGATTTTCACCCATATGATATGGAAATGGGATAGAGAAGACGCAACTATCACTAAATCTTTCCTCAAAGGCAATGATTTCTTCTCATCACCAGTCAATGGGTCATTTGTGGCATGCATGAATGGAACATGACTTTTACAGATGTTTATAAAAAAAAAAAAAACGTTTCAAACAAGCAAAAACCATACCTTTATTTCTGAAATTCTTCGGATAGTATATTATACAAAATGTCAGTGCTACAAGCTCATGAAACAACATATTTATAAGAGCACATGAATTATGAAAGATGTCTTTTGTCTTCAAGATATATGCAGTCTGACTCAATATTTTTAATACGATATTTCTGTTTCATTTTAAAACAAAATGTCAAGGTTGCTTTTTGCGTAGGAATAAATTATGGCACTGCGGGAATAAAACAATCAATTCATTTCCTATTCCCAAGACGTCCCGACATCGAGACTGTTTCACCAAGAGCAACAGTTCTTCTGTTTGCCTTGGTTGAAAAGCATACGTGGGCTGGCGGTTAAATCTTGATTTCGAATCTTCTCTTTATTGTTGGAACTCATCAACTGTTTCAGAATCTTCCATAATAGCATTATCTGTCTAGACAAATCCTGATAGGAGAGATAAAACTTTCTGTAAAAAGTCTTTCCTGTGCCAGAATGCTTTACATGTGTTTTGCAAAGAGGTTGAATGCAAAATCTTGAAAAGCATAACGAACTTCTTGTTGCATGAAAGACATTAGACAACTTGAAATTTTAATTTAGTATAACTCACTCAAAATTAATTATTGGAGTTTACTCAATTCCTTTTATTGATAAAAATGGGTTTACTGCCAAAATAGGAGTTTAATTCTAATGGCAAAATAGAATTAGTTTTGAATGAATAGTCTTAAATATTTCCTACTTGTACAGGTCACTATTTTACGTAAATTTTTTTTTCAATTCAATTCTTCTATTAGCTCACACTCTCCTATATATATATCTTGTTCAAATTTTCAGTCGTTCATAAAATACTTTTTTTTTCATCCACTCAAGTTCAAATACATTTTTTTGAACTTGTAGTGGATGAAACTGGATGTTACTACAGTTTTTTAAAATATTAATTAAATAATTAAATTTACTTAATTAATTTTAATTTTTTTTTGATTTAAGTTGCATATATCTACCAATACAGGGCGCCAGATAAACTTAAAAATGAATGAAAATTATTTAGAAAGGAGTTTCTGCAATATAGTGAAAAATAAGTAGGAATTGATTTAAAATTTTTTTTTATATTATTTGTTTATAATGTGGATTCTTGCAAAAATGATAGGTTTTATATTAATTACTTTTCTTTAATTTTTGATTTTAGTGAGACGTGTAATTTTTTTTTATTATTAAATTAATTCATATAAGTAAAGATGAAATTACATATCTTTCTCACCTATGGGATCAAACACTTCTCGGCCGATTTCGTTGAAAATTTCACAGTTCGGTATCAGTATTGCTAGGAATATTTAGAGATGGATTAAAACAAATATGACATGTAGTGTTTACAATGTTGATTGAAGATTGGATATTTTCACCTGTTGCCCCCAAAAATCGTTTTATTTCGAGACATTGAATACAAAATGTTAATGAATGAAATATTACAAAATTCGATTTCCATGTCGATTTCCATGTCTAAAGAAGAAGGAAAAATTTATTAGAAAAACTGCAATAAACAGCAGTAACAGAAACAAATTCTTACACACTACTGAAGTTGAGTAATTTTTAAATAAAAAAATATATTGATGTAAAAATTTCAATTGTATTTATTTTATTTATATTTAAGTATTGTATTACTAGCTGACCCGTTAATGCTTTATTATTAAAGGGGCAGCTTGTTTTTAATAAAACTTTATGAGCATTCATACAAGCTTTCTTTGATTTTATCCATTTACATATATGTCTTATTGATTATTTGGTTTAGTTCTATTTGACACAGAAATTTACAAATTGTTGGTTAATATTAATTAAAATATAAGATTCAAATATGATTTGTTTTATACGCTTTTGATTACTAATCTTATTTATTGAATATAAAATATTATTTCTTGCTTAAAAAGATTTCAAACATTTTTAGAGTTCATAAAGGAATTTGAAATGTTCCCATCAATGTTTTTAAAGATATTTTAGTTTTGAAAAATAAATGTAAAAATAGGATGAATTGGAAATACAAATATTGTATTATATTATCTGATCTTCAAAAAACATTGGTTAACAATTGTGCTAATGTTAAATCTTTTTTTAATATTCATTCTAAGAATATTAAGAAGTTGTTTCAAGATATACCCTTTAAAATAAATAGAAATATAATTATAATAATTTAAATTACGAATTCAATTAGAATTGTTAATGCAAAGAAAAACTCTTATTTTCAAATATGCAATAATTTTTAATTATTTTATTTGCTAAATTATAGTTAACAAATATTTTAAGAATATCTTTTGTTATTATACAAATCAAATAGATATTTTGTTGTTACCAACAAATACATCTTGCATACTTGGTATATATATATATATATATATATATATATAGCTATATTATACAAGTATATTTATTATATATATATATATATATAAAGCTATTATACAAGTAATTTATTAGTATTAACTAATAAATTACTTGTCATTATAATGTAGTTATAATATCAAGTATAACGCTTGTATACTTGATATACAAGATTAAAATAAAATAAACAAATGTTTATTTTCCACAAATATGCCAATATATCTTTGCTAAATCCCAAATATATCCTTGTTGTTAGGTCATATTGTTATATGAACAAATATACCCTAACACTTTAACTATTTTCCTCTTTTTAAGTAATTACTCTTTTTAAGTAAAGTAGTAATATTCTCCTCTTTTAAGAGTAAGGAAAAACTAACTAAGCGGATCAGAATAACTCGAGCCAAAATATAAAAGGTCGCTTTAACTAGATTAGATAATAAAGTTAAGATTCCTTTTCTGAAAAATAGTTATTTATTACAGTAACACGATATAAATTGTATATAAGAAAACGATAATAACTAAATAAATTGCTGAAAGATTTTATAAATAATAAAGCGACGAATAAATATATTTGATAAAATTACGAGCCATTAATAAAAAAAAAATGACTGCAAAACAGACTTTTAATTCGATTTATTAAACAACAAATTTATAAAAAAGAAAAGCAGCATTTATAAAAAGGATTTTCATATATTTACTTAGAGTTTGTTCTTATTATAAAATAAATCTGGATTGTTATTCATGTGTAGGCTTTAAAAATACATGCATCATCATTTCAGTAGGCAGTGAATATTTTACACCAAATTCAGTTTTTATTCCTATAGTTTAAGTGCTCAAACTGCTGGGATTTTCCCCCGAGGCCAAACTGCTTTGTATTCCTTCGACGCATTTCAACTCCGGATCGAAGGCATGTTTTACAGCGCCCGGATCGGAATGCAAATAATGAAAATATAATAAGAAGGAAAGAATCGTAATGCAGCAAGAATAAAGCATCCGGATGAAAGGATTTTTGCTTCTTGTGTTTGCTCCAGACTTTTAGGAGTGTTTATGTTTCTTGTTTTTCTCTCTGCGGAGTATAAACTGGAGATTACACGTTACGATATTTTCTTCTGCACTATCCACGGTTGCTCGGGAATATATACATTGATCAGCAATAAAAATTGTTGAATGCAGTTGTATTTTGCTGAATAGTACAATTGTTTGAGGAATAAAAAGGATGTTACATTTTATCTGAAATTTTTTTTTTTAATACTTTTAATAAGAGTATAGCTTCTGCAACTGAGAAAAGTCAGTTTTAAAGAAGAGGTCATGAGTCAAAAGTCGGTATCACTAGTCACGACTATTTTATAAAAATATGACTTTTTCATTTTGTCAGTGTTCTCGTAACTATTGTTAAAAGTACATGTTAATAAGACGATTCATTCGTAATCTCCAATAATACAACCACTAATAAACACAGTTGCTTTTTAACAGCAAACCAAATATAAAGACACCTTCGGCAGCCGTGAAGATTAGACTAATATTGAATTTCCTTAATATACTTGGGTTAATATTAATATACCTTTTTGCAATGTTAACTTTAATTTTACTTTATCGTTCTTTGTATGTAAGCAGACATAACAAAATGTCTCCATAGATTTCACGTTTTTTTTTTATTTTACACACATAAAATTTATATCATTGGGTGTTTTATTGCTAACTTTAATTAGATCTCGTCGAGTGTTTTTCAAATGAGCATTTGGTAGCTACTGTAATTCTGAGATATAACAGTGGGAAATAGGCAATGTATCCAGGTTATACCCTGTCCTCATTACATAGTACTCTAGAATCTTTCAACCTTTTTTCACATAATTTTCCAAATTATATGTAGTTTTGAAATTAATAACTTTTCAAGCTATATATAAAAATGCAATGCTCCAAAATAAATGATTTTATACATGTTTGCAAATCAAAAAGTCTTTATAATATAACTGGCCCACGATACTTAAATACTTACCTACTTATTTATGTAAAAACAAGTTCAGTATTTGTTAAATATTTACCATGTCGTTCATCTTAATAAAATAAACTCTGCTAAATAGTACTGCTAATAGAGAATACACAACAAAAATCATTTATAAAAAGGGAGTTTCATATATTTACTTACTGTTTGTTCTTATTATAAAATAAATCCGTTTTGATACTTATATGTAGAAATTTAAAAATACATGAGTCCTAATTTCAATAGGCGCTGAATATTTTACACCAAAACTCTTTTTTATTCCTATAATTTTAAGTGCTCAAACGGCTGCGATTTCCCCCACCGGGAGCCAAACTGCTTTTTGTATTCCTCCAACGCATTTCAAATCCGGATCGAAGCCATATTTTACAGCGCCTGGAACGGAATGCAAAAATGAAATATAAGAAGGAAAGAATCGATAATGCAGCAAGAATAAAGCATCCGGATAAAAGGACTTTGCTTCTTGTGTTTGCTCGAGACTTTTAGGAGTGTTTATGTTTCTCGTTTTTCTTTCTGCGGAGTGCAAACTCGACGCGATTACACCTAAGCAATATTCTCTTCTATGACATCTACGGTTGCACGGGAATATATACATTGATAAGCAATAATAATTGTTGAATGCATTTGTATTTTACTGAATTGTGCAATTTGTTTGATGAAAAAAAAAGATGTTGCAATTTAGCTGAAATAATTTTTTAATACTTTTTGTAACAGCATAGCTTCTGTAACTGAGAAAAGTCAATTTTTAAGAAGAGATCAGAAATAAAAATTGGTTATCACTCACGATTATTTTACAAAAATTATATATATTCTTTTATTTTATCAAAGTTCTTATATCTAACGGTAAAATTAAATAATAAGGAGGTCAATCACTTGTATTCTTCAATAATACAACCACTAACAAACACAGTGGCTTCTTTAACTGCAAATCAAATATACGTTAAGACACTTTCGATAACACTGAAGTTTAAAACTGGATTACAATGTATATTTCTACAGAAAGTTAAAATAAATTATTTCAATTAGAAAATCACTCTGTCTATCTGAATAGGACTTTTGGATTAATAATGAGTTCTTCTGCCTTTTACAATTTTTACTTTAATTTTGTTTTAACAGTCATTGTATGTAAGCAGCCATAATAAATTTTCACCACAGATTTCACATATTTTTGTATTTTACACACATAAATCTGATATAATTGGAAATTTTATTATTAAATTAGTTACATTTCGCCAAGTCTTTTCAATTGAGCATTTGTTCTCTCCCGCAACACGATGTAATTAGCCTAGCGTGTGCATAAAATGACCATAGAGCGACAAACAAAAACAAAAACAAAACATGTAACACGTTTTAATTCTGAGATATAACAGAGCTCACTAGCGAGTTAACTAAGTGGCGATTCCAGGCTTATTCCCTTTTTCCTCCCTCTCCTGACTACCTAGCTCCCCTCTCTTCCGTCTAGAATCTTTCAACCGTTCCTCTACACGATGATATATTTAGATTTTCCAAATTATGTATAGTTTTAAATTTATTAACTTTTCAAGCTAGATATGAAAATGTAATGCTCCAATCCGTTGCCAGCTAACCATAAGATTTTATACATGTCTGTAGTTAAAAAGCCTTTATAATATAATTGATCCACAATACTTAAATGCTTTCTTATTTATTTGTGTAAAAAAAATTAAATATTTACTATGTCGTTCATTTTAATGAACAAAACTGTGCTATACAGTACTGCTAATATAAAACAACATAATACATCATGAAAATTATGATATTAAAATTTATGAAAATGACTTAGGAACCATGACAAAATAACACATAAATAGACGCTGAACAAATGCTGAAAGGTATAGAGGGATTCAATTAAAATATTTGTGGTCATTAAAACGTTGCAATAAAGTTTCAATTTTCTGATAACAAGTTAAGAAGGTAACCACAGTTAACAACTTTTACCAACAACCTTTTCCAATAATTTCGCTGTTGGGAGTTAAGTTTTCTTAAAAGATTAATTATGGTCAGTAACTATCAAGTCTGACTAAAATAGTTAACTATAACTCCCAGAGGTTTTCGTACGTGGAAACTTATAATGAAGCAAATATAACCAGACATGCGGATATAGTAGGGCTTACATTGAGGAATTGGCGTTCGATTGAATTCAAGTAGATCTATTTTCGTTCATAAACTCAAATATTTCAGTAACATAAAAATATATCGTTATATTTAAAATAAAATGTTATAGTTAATTATAAATTATAGTTATATAAAAAATATGTAGTTTAATCTCCATAAGAACCGAACCATTCGTTATAAGTCCTTCTGATAATAAGTTTTCAGTTTAAAATAAATAAAAACATGTTTCTTTTATTATATTACTTTTGAATCACTGGAAAAAGATATGCAGCAATGTCAGCATTATTCAGGATAGAGCAAAAGATCTGTTGCGCTAAACACATATTCTTACTCCACAATTTGAGACAAACATCCTCAGGGTTTGAATAAACTCTTGGTCATTTCTGCAACACGTCTGGGTCTAGAGTTAAAACAGGGGAGATAAATGTTCTTCTTTTCTGTTCCTCGATATATGGCTCATGGTTACCCACCATCTCCCAAAAGTTCTCTAACCTTCCTTCCTCTACATGTTCATATATATAGATTTTCCAAATTTTATTTATTTTTAAGTTATTATTATTTAAAACTAATCCTAGATATGCTACGCTCTAATCTTAAATTGATTTTATAAATTTTTCACATATAAAACCCAAATATGGTACCAAAGCCAAAAATGAAAGTATATGGCAAATAAAATGACAATAAAAAAACTATAAGGCAAATAAAAGCAAAAATTTTAATACAGGGAACTTAGCAAACCAGAAATACTTATAACAAAATCCAAACCAAAACCAAATATTCACACTACCATTGGTTCGATTTATTAGACGAAATAATATTTTTTTTTATTTTAACATATTTCATTGGGGCCTGGAAAATGCTTAGATAACATGTGTCCGCCTTTATAAGTGTTTTTCTTGCAAAATAAATAGTAATCTTAAAATAAATTTTACTCAGCTTTGTTGTGTAAAAGTGTTATTGTTTGTTTGTTTGCTATACTATTCAGTGTTATTTCACTATAACGTTGTTGAATTATTCACTATCTTATCTTATATTACACTATAGGTGATTTATTCTCACCGTAAAGTGAATGTTGTTTCTACAATGTAAAATTGGAATTCACAATAAAAGAAAATTCAATTACAATAGTCTAAATCTATAGTAACATTACACATTTGGAGTAGTTCTCAAAATGATAGATTCTTTAGAATGTTGTAAAAAACACTATTTGCGTATTCTTATAGAGTATAGTCAGATACAATGTAGGCTATCTTTCGCGATAGATGGAGGTGAAATCCACCATCGTAGTAAACATTTATGCTTTAAAATAAAATTCAAGATTCAAAGTTTTTTTTATGAATAGCAAAACACCAAATACATTTTCCAGTCGAAATCTCTGCTGAAGAAAAGGAGGCAAAACTGTCGATGCAAATCACATAATCTTCTTTCTTCCAGAAATATTGACTCAAGAGACCAATGAACAGAACATTGGAACAGAAGAGAACATTCGTTCGAATGTTCTCTTCTTAGCAAGTAAAAAGAAACACGAATGCAATACATCAAATTCAAGAACATTTCAAGAATGGGGCACATAAATCTTAGAAAAAACTATTAATAGAAAAGTCAGACACTGTTTACCATTTTTTTTGGTAAAATGTTTCTGTTGTTTATTTTGATACTATGAGTTAGCATATATTTTATCTAACGAGAATAACGTTTTCCGATATATCAATTCTTTCAAACTATTAAATTTGATATAAAAATAGAAATTATGCAATTATTTGATTTAAATGTTTATTCTTGTTACATTTATGGTAGTATATGAAAAAGAAGAAGTCATGTACACTCAAAAGCCAAAACATTATGACCACCTGTCAATAAGGAGTTGGCCATATATATATATATATATATATATTATTATATATATTTGCTATATATATATATATATATATCCAGCAGCAGTTAAATACCACTTCCACCGATCACGTGCCTTCCACGTCATCCAGGCGAGTTCATTGCAAAATGTAGGGGTGGTCATAATGTTTTGCTCTTGAGTGTATTATGAGCATCGTTGTATCTTTTTATTCCAGAATTCCATTATTTTTACATAAGAGATCAAAGTTTTTATTCCGATCATTAAACAATTTTTTCCATTTTGCAAATTAAAAATTTTTGCATATTTAAACATTTTTAAAAAATTAATTAAGACTGCTTTTTCATTTAAAATTTTCTAAAGTTCCTAGTATATGAGCAGATGAAAAATTAGAAGATGCGTATTTTCAAATAAAAACATGTTTCCATAATTGAAAATATTGCCAAGAAAGTAAAACGAATGGAATAATTTTCAACATGTAAAAGTGCACAGTAGATGGTAGCTAAACTCTGACACTTCAGACAATAATGGTGATAGCTATAACTTTGGTAAACTTATTTGAAGAGCCAGTACACTGTTTTTATTCGGTTATGGTCTTTTATAATCATATTTTCCTGGTCATTTTTTTTTGTCAGAAAGATAAGGGTTTGATTCTTATTTTTTTTACTCATTTTATATTTTCCGAACCACTAACAAACATCCATGCCACCGAGACTCAAACCTGAAGCCCGTGATGTCAGAGGCCAGATTGCTAGCCAATTAGGGTAAGGCCTCCAAAAGTACGGTAGGTAATTTTATGGGGAAAACTTCAAACTACAGGCGACCGGTTTTGCTGAAAATTCTAGCAACAGTTTGGCTGGTCGGCTTTATCCTTAAATTAAATTTCACCAAATTAGGCGTTTTTTTGCGACAACTGAACAAAAAAACAATTTAAAAATTTCAAAATAAAAACAATCATTTTCATGAAATGAGTTATTCATTAAATATAACATTAAAAAATAAAAAAGTAAATGCGATTATAGTTATACATCGGATGCATCAACTAACGTAAAAATATCCTTTTATGAAAGATTTTATAAATCGACCCTCGCCATTTTTGAAAGTTCTCGAAATACACTGTAATATTACAAATTCATTATACATGTATCATTTACAGCATGATTTATATTCCTCGCCCTAACACACTGTGAGTAAACCCCAACGGGGGAATAGAAGCACCCGTGAGAGAGTTGGGAAAACTTCTTAGTCCTTCGGCGGGAGAGAATAACTAATGGAGCCCGAGATCTAACCTCTCGCACAGAGCAGGCGAACTCGAGGGTGAAATCTAGTTTTCTAATTCGTTTCTCTCTGGTCCAGGGTGACACTCGCTGAATAAATTACGAGTGTCATTAGACAGCTCCCTTCACAGGGAAAGTGGTACGCGGACACGGTTTCAATGTTGCTTTCGGATGCCAATAGATTGGATTTCGTTTCAAAGTCCATGAAATCCATTTAATATTTGTTTTGTAGAATTTTAAGATTTTTTAAAAAAAAAAGAGATGGGGTTTTATCTTTCTTTCAGCTATAAAAAATTAATATTCTGTTACAGGGCAAAAGTTGGTTCTTTTCGCTTTTATTCCAGATGTCCATTCTTTTTCATAGTATCAAAGTATTTTTATTCTGATTTAACGTACTGGCTTTGTTTCCCTTTTGAATAAATAATTAAAAATGTTTGCATATTTAATTTTTTTAAATGTTGCATGTGAAGTGTTTATAAACCGAGAGTTTTTTCATTTAAAAATTTACTCAAAGTTCCGTATATGAGCAGAAATGAAAAAAATAACCTATTGTGTTCAAACATGTTTCCATCAGGGTGAAAATATTGTAAAAAGTAAAACGAATGGAATAATTTCAATCATGCCACTATAAAAACAACAGTAGATGGTAGCTATAATTCTGACAATAATGATGTTAGACAGACAGTAATGGTGGTAGCTATAACTTTGTAAACCTATCTGAAGCCAGTACACAGTTTTTATTCAGCTATGTTCTAGTATACTTTCTATCTATTTTAGTAACCGTTTTTAGTAGTTTTAGTTATAGTAACAGTTTTTTACTTCATTTTATATTTTGAAAAAATATGAAGGGAGAAGGGTAATTTTTATGCCGAAAACTTCAAACTACAGGCTACCGGTTTTGCTGAAAATTCTAACAGTATGATTGTCGGCATTTATCCGTAAATTAAATTTTACCAGCATTATGGTTTTTTTTTTTTTGTGACGACACAACAAACTAACAATTTACAAATTTTAAATAAAACAGACTCATTTTCATTAAATGAATTATTCTTTTCTCAAACATTAAAAAATATAAACTAAAACAGTAAAAACCTATACTTAATCATACATCGGATGCATCAACTAACAGAAATATACCTACATTTTATGAAAGATTAGTGAATCCGTATATAAATCGACCCTCGTCATTTAGCGTTAGAAAAGTTCTAAAAAACATCTGTTTAGACACTGTAATATAGGGTAATTCATTATAAAATTTGCATGCATGATTTAAAGCATGATTTATATTCCTCACCATAACACACTGTGAGAAAATCCCAACGGGGAATAGAAACACCCGGAGAACAACATCCGAGGAGAGTTGGGAAAACTTCTCAGCCTTCGGCGGGAGAATAACTCATGGAGCCCGAGATATACCTCCCGCATAGGCACGCGAACTCGAGGGCGAAATCTAGTTTCCCTAATTCGTTTCTCTCTGAGTCCAGGGTGACACTCGCTGCTTGAATAAATTATGGGCGTCATTAGACGGCTCCCTTTGCAGGGAAAGTGATGCGTGTGACACGGCTTCAGCGTTGCTTTTTGTTGGGACAGATTGGATTTTTGTTTCGCCGGCCAAAGTCCGTGAAATCCATTTAATATTTGTTGTGTTAGAATGTTAAGGTTCAAAAAAAAAAAAAAGGTATATTTATCTTTCTTTACGCGCATAAAAATTGCCACTCTGCTAGAGGGTAAATATAATGTTTGGTCTTTTCCCTTTTATTAAAGAGTTCCTTTTTTTACATAGTGATCAAAGTATTGTTATTTCGACTTAACGTACGGATTTGTTTTCCTTCCGCATTAATAATAAATCACTAAGTATATAATTTATTTAAATGTTGCATGTGAAAATAATTCATGGAGTATGATAAATGTAATTGTTAGGTTTTTCAATAAACATACACCCGCACACACCAACACTGAAAAAGCAATAACCTATATATTCAAAATGTTTCCAAAAAGACAAACATAATAATGGATTCTTAATGGGTCAAACTTCCATCCTAGTTGTATTAATAGTGAAAGAAGTCAGCTTAGACGACATTAAGGGTCTAGCCAAGGATGTCTGCAATGAGGAATCAATAAGTGTTTGCTTTAAATTGGCCTGCATATACTGGTGCTATATTAACAGTTTTAAAACATCATACTTAAAGACTAATAAGGTGGAGAGCAAGACAAAAATGGAATTTTAATAGTAGCTGGAAATTTTAGAAACCAAGTGGTCCTCGCTATGAATATATCTGTCCATGATTGTCATACATTTTCTTAGTAGAATTATTAATAGAATGGCATTAAGTCATGTAGATGGAAACTTTTTATGAGTACACAAACTGCATTATATTCATTACATTAGTGATCCAATACGGTGGTAGTTCATCTCGTGTCACTGGAACCAAGTTTCAGCAGGATAACTTGAGACTGCATCCTTGCTCGAATTACTCTGAACAACTCACGGATTTGATTCATAGATGTTCAATGGGAATCAGAGTCAGAAAGATAGAAAGAAAAAGATTTGTAGCATAGCTTGTCTTGTAAAAGTTCAAAAAAATAGTGTAACACTAATATTGAGCACAAAGGCTTCAACGAAAAGTCACAAGGAACGAATATTTTTTAAAGAGTAATCACACTTTATTTGACTGTAGATGGGGGAAATACAAAAATATCACGCAAGACAGCCTGAAAATCGATGCGAGTTACTATAAACACGTTATCATAACTGCCCGCGGGTCTGCATATTTCTAATAGCTATAACGGCATTGAACATTACCAGTGGTTTGAATTTGAGTCCTCCTTCTGATTATCGTTGTACATTTATTTCCACGAGTCGGCAAAACGTTATTTTAAAATGATATTCGGTAAAACATAGTGAGAATTAGACTGTTTTTAAAATTTTATTCTTTAAAAAAAATTAATTTGTGCTTAAATCAATTAAGAAAATTTCATTTTTAATATTTTAGAACAGCTTGAAGAAACCTAAAAACTCTAACTTTAAAACTCGTTAACCAGAAATTTTCATCTATGGTTAAAATTTCTATAATAAATTGCTTTAAACTGATATTTATAAATGTGTTTTTCAAATGTTATATTATCCGGAATGTAGATAAACACCATTGATGGGTTTATCCTAATTCAGTCGAAAGGCATTAGTCAAACTCTAAAGTGCCTCACAATCAGAGCACTTGAAATGTAAAAATGAATAAAATGTTTCAAGATCTTAAGTGTGTATATACTGCAAGAAAAGAAAATTAATCTTATTAGATGAACACAAATATGAAAAGGTTGAATGACTAAGACTGACCATTGCCCTTTATTGTCCCAAGTCGGCAGAGCAATATTTTAAAATGATATTTGGTAAAACATAGTGAGAATTAGATTTTAGAACTTTTAAAAAAAATTTATTGAGAAAATCAATCAATTGAGAAAATTCAATTTTTAATTTTAATTTTATAGAAAAGTTTAAAGAAACATAAAAACTCAATAGGAGACATTTTATCCATGGTAAAAATTTCAGTTATAAATTGTTTTAAACTGATATTTATCAATGTGTTTTTCAAACAATTTTTTTTTTACGATTTTGAATTTCAAAGCTATTAGGTGAAATGGGGTAAATATATATAAAAGTGCAGCCATTGGGAATGTATGTAAGTAAGGCATGATGGTATAATTATCGGAATGTAGATAAACATCATTGATGCGTTTATCCTAATTCAGTCGAAATGCATTAGTCCGAATTCGAATTTAAATGCTTGTTGATAACTGACCCCATGTGGCGGATTAACTTGAATGGATTAATTTTAAATTCAAGGCCATTAGGCTTAATGGGACATTAATGTATCCAATGCACTCAAACGCTCATTTACGTGTATTCGAACATGATGAATGGAAATTCACACAACTGCTATTCTCCAAACGTGTAACCACTCTTCGTTAAACATGTTCACATCCAAATACAGACAACTTAGAAATCCATTATGAAAGCAGCTTTCAAGTCTGCACATTTTAACATGAATGTTACTCTAGAGATTTACGCTCAACCATTCAACCGTAGCTTTATTTTGTTTTAAATCAAGAATGGAAGAGTAGTGGCAGAATTTTCGAAACAGTGTGTTTAAATATCTGATTTCCAACTCTTGTTAAAAATACTTTTTATCCACCAAAACACGAAGAATTAATATTTAATTTAAATATTTAGGAAGTAATTAAATTATATCTTTCAATAATACAATCAGTAGCAAACATAGTTACTGCTTCAGTAACTATCTTTGCTACTAACCAAGCGTGTGTTAAAGGATTATTTCTGAGGCAAATAAAAAGCAATCTTGAATCCACAATGAAAGAAGATTTTGTAGAAGCCATTCTATCATTAAAAATAAATAAGTATATATTTATGCATTTACTATGTATAAATTAAATGAATTACAAACACAGTATTCTTGGCATTAAAATGTACAATTTTCTTTTGTTAAGCTATTCTATATACCTTTAGCACCTTTTAATTTTGCATCGTTATTTTTATATATTTTATTTTTAGTAAACAGATTTTGAATACAAGAATACTTTTTAAGCAAGCTGACATACTACATTTAGGGTTTTAAAGAAATATTTAAAAAAGTTTTGTAAATATTTATTAGTTCAGAAAATGTCATTGAATTTATTTTACAAATTCTTCTAAAGTAAAGATATCATTATCCTAGTGAAGATATTACGTAAAAGTTGTATTATTAAGTTCAGACTTATTGTTTTATTTATTAAATATTATCCAAATGCTCACTTCTGGATACTAAATACCTCTCGAATATATTAATTTAATTTTCACATACTATTTGGAAAATTATTTGAAAATCTATCTTTTTTTTCTAATTCTAATGCAGCTGGAAAACACTTAGACAGTTGTTTTCGAATACCTTAAGTCAAGGCGCTGGACCGACGTTGCTCACTAGCACTACCCAAGGGGTGCGTGTAGCTTGAAAGATAAGTTACGGACGTGGAGTAACAATACCCCCGCAAAGCTTAACGATCATGCTAGACGAGAAAGACCTACGGTTTAAAGTGGATTCCGAACCCCTGCAAACATCCATGGCACCTCCAGGACTCGAAACCTGTGGTACCGAGCACCAGATCATTAACCACTCGTCCATCCAGGACCTGAAAATCAATCTTATATCATAGATTTTTATAGATTAAAAAAAGAAATTTACAAGCATCAGCTTAAAGATAAACTGTTCTCTCATATAATTGAAAAAAAAAATGCGATAAAAAACTTTTTAGTGGGGGAGGAAAGGATCATTCTGAACTTTTAACTGCCTGTCACCATTTTTTGTGACAAACTTCACGAAATTTTTACTTATAACTAAGTTCTCCATAAAAAAGGGCTACTTTTGTTCTAAATCAACACCGGTGGAAAGAAGATAAGCAGCATAAAAGTTTCCTGCGTGTGGAAAACGACATCCCCATTATGAAGAAAAATAGCCTGAGAATTTTTCTATAGATAATAATGAAAAAGCAGTAATCAACTATTCCTGTGCTACAGTAAGATTGGAAAAGCAAGTTTACTCTCTAATAAAACCTCGTTTGAATAAAATACAAAGCAAAATGGTTACGAATGGCAGTTAAAAAATTAGAAGCGAATATTTCATGTTTTACATCAATGAGAAAGTACTCATAGAAATTTTTTTAAAATAAAGTTAAAGTAAAATTGAAAGAACTCAATAGTGAATTTACGTTCTGTTCATAATATTTATTTTATGAATTGCATATAGCGCTTGAAATGTTTTTTTTTTTTTTTCTAACGCAGCTGGCAAACACAGACATGGACGTCTTGGATGACTTAAGGCAAGTGCTGCACAGACGTACTCACTTTGCATTACCCAGGGGGACCGCGTAACTTAAAGATAAGCTACGGACGCGGGGTAACAATGCCCCCGCAACGCTCTACGATCTTATTAGACCGGGACCTACTTTTCTTAAAGAGGATTTCAAACCCAAACCTGTGGAACTCGAACTGAGCGCCAGAGCGCTAGCCACTCGGCCATTCAGGCCCTCGCGCTTGAAATGTTGCGTTATATATTTTTCGAGATTAAAATTTAAACTATTTATGTAACGAAATATCATTATTTACAAGTGATTTATGAAATTATTTGCCTGTAAAAATTGTTTGCCTTATTTAATTACTTTCCTTATTAAAATTATTCTGTTGAAATTATTTGCCTTATATTAATTGTTTTTTGCTATGGTTATGTAGCTTATTTATATTATATATATATATTTAATTTTGACAAAATGTGTCTCATGATTATTGTGAATTATACAACAAAGTTCTTTATTCAAATTATTTGGCAAATTTTTGAAAATCCATCTTATATCCCAGATTTTTTATAGATTAAAAATGAAATTTACAAACCTAACCTTAACGATGAAATGCCCTCTCATATAATTGAAAAAAAATACGATAGATATTTTTAATGGTGAGGAAATAACTATTCTGAACTTTTAACTCAGCTGTAACCATTTTTTGCAATTAACTTCAAGAAACTTCTACTTATTCCTAAGTTCTCAATAAAAAAAAAAAAAAGGACCACTTATGTTCTAATTCAAAACGGGGAGAAAAGGAGATAAGCCACATAAAAATATGGAAACGACTTCCACATTATGAAGAAAAATAGCCTAGGGATTTCTCGGCGGATAACAATGAAAACGCCGGAATCAGCCATTTCTATGCTGTCGCAAAATTGGAGAAGCAAGTTTACTCTATAAGGGCCTGAATGGCCGAGTGGCTAGCGCTCTGGAGCTCGGTACCATAGGTTTCGGGTTCGATTACCGGCGGTGCCATGGATGTTTGTAGTGGTTCGGAATCCACTTTAAACTGTAGGTCCCGGTCTAATAGGATCGTAGAGTGTTGCGGGGTCATTGTTACTCCGTGGCTTATCTTTAAGTTACACGCGCCCCCTGGGTAATGCAAAGTGAGTCCGTCTGTGCAGCGCTTGCCTTAAGATATCCAAGACCACTGCTGTCTAAATGCTTACCAGCTGCATTAGAAAGAAAAAAAAAAAGTTTACTCTATAATAAAACTTCGCTTGAATCAAATATAAAGGAAGATGCAGTTAAAAAAAGCAGTATGTTTTATACTTACTTTACCTGAAATTATTATTTTTTAAATGAGATAAATAATTACATGAGTCTACTTAAAAATAAAATAACTCTTTAGTATTAATATTTGCTTTTATTTTATCAAGCACATTAATAATACAAAAAAATCTTACAAAATTTATGATAAACTATAATGAAATTACTAAAATAACAAATAAAATTGTCGGTAAGTAATATTTATAAAAAATATAAAAACATTTTTTACTATTATTTTCATAACTAAATTAGACAAAGCATGTAGAGTATGAATTATACCGTATCAGTCAGCTTTTAATTATGATTTAATGCAATCTGTGGATATTTTCCGTTGGCACCTAATCGACATGAATGAAATTAAGGGTAATTATTTGAAATGCAACTCGATCCAGTGGTGACTAATGAGATGACCGGGAATTCTAATAATTTCACAATTCCATGAGGTTCAGAAAGTTTTACGGAAACAGATGACCGCTCAATAAGCAATACATCATCATAGCCTGTCTCTCGTAGCCGCGTTTGCAAATATTCCATTAAATATATATCATTCTTCTAATGTATATTGGCTTATGTTCCCATCTCATGCATTGTCATGTCAGTTAACAATTATCGAACATACTTCCATTGTTATAATGAGACAATGTCTTCGCACGTTTGATAGACAGCAACTCGTGATTTATATCAATCAGTTTCTTGAAAATATGTGACGTAAAAATAGGTTAGTTTACGTGACTATGTTTAACATGGGATTTTATTTTATCTCATTAAATATCATCCATGTGAGGTCCTTTTTCTTGTTTGGCTTGGTTGTCTGACTTGAGTTGACTATTTTATACGACTTTTGACAATTATTAGTATTACCTTATTGACTGTTTTGATTTTTTTTTTTATAGTAGACATTTTTTTGTTTAAAGTGGAAAAAATCCATTGTTTTATCTTTATGCCTTAGCACCGCTTTGTTGTTAATCATTTTGTTATAATTATTTTTACAAAGAAAGGAAAGGGCCATATAATGGTTACATCCCTTTATCAAAGACATATTCTTAAGCCTAAATTCCGCATGTTATATGAAAAATATGTTATTGGACATTCCATATTACTTACTATTTTAAATTATACACTTATATTCTACACACTATATGAAAAGAAATACTCTACACTTATATTCACCACATTATATAAAAATACGTTATTTAAAATTGCATATTATTTCCACTTTAAAACTCTATACAATGTATTCGACACGTTACATGAAAAAAAAATTTTTTGACATTCAACATTATTTATCATTCCAAATTTTACACGCTATATGAAAAAATATTGTTTTAAAATTCCACGTTATTTATTATTCGATTTTTTACATTCATATATTTACTTTCATTTTGTCAAGCACGTTAATAAAAAAATAAAAATTACTAAAGTAAAAGATTTATGTTAAAACTATATAGAAAGTTATTAGAATCACAAATAGAAATTGTCATTAAGTAATATTTATAAAAAAATATATATTCATATAAAGTACTTTTAAAATATGAATACATAATCTTTTATACTTTAAAAAAATATACTATTTATTTATATTTTAATAATTATAGTAATAGACATTCCATATTACTTACTATTTTAAATTATACACTTATATTCTACACACTATATGAAAAGAAAAACTCTACATTTATATTCACCACATTATATAAAAATACGTTATTTAAAATTGCATATTATTCCCACTTTAAAACTCTATACAATGGGCTTGGACACGTTACATGAAAAAAAGCATTTTTGACATGCAACATTATTTATTATTCCAAATTTTACACGCTATATGAAAAAAAAATTAAATTCCACGTTATTTAGTATACAATTTTTACATTCATATAGTTACTTTCATTTTGTCAAGCACGTTAATAAAAAATAAAAAATTACTAAATTAAAAGATTTATGCTAAAACTATATAGAAAAGTTATTAGAATCACAAATAGAAATTGTCAATAAGTAATATTTATAAAAATATATATTTATATAAAGTACTTTAAAATATGAATACATAATCTTTATACTTTAAAAAATATACTATTTATTTATATTTTAATAATTATATTAATCAAAGCCTGCAAAATATAAATTATATCATATCGGCCGGCCTCTAATTATGATTTAGTGCAATCTACGGAGATTTTCAGTTGGCACCTAATCGAAATGAATGGCAATTATTCGAATGCATTCGATCCAGTGAGTGACTAATGAGATGACCGGGAATTCCAATAATTTAACAATTCCATGAAGTTCAGAAAAGTGTTTACGAGAAACAGATGACCACTCAATAAGCTATATACATCAACATAGCCTGTCTCCTGAGGACGGTTTGCAAATATTTAATTAAATATATAACATTCTTCTAATGTATTGGCTTATGTTTCCATCTCATGCGCTGTCATTTCGGTTAACAATTATCGAACAGACTTCCATCGTTATAATGAGACAATTGTTCAGCACGTTTGATAGACAAAAATTCTTGAATTTAATCAAGCTGTCTCTTTAAAGTATGTGGCATAAAAATATTTTTGTTAGAGAAGTGAATATGTTTAACATGTGATTTTATTTTATCACATTAAGTATCAACCATTTGTGTGCCATTATCATATACTATTTAGTTTTTCACACTAAGTAACGATCCAACTGAGTGTTATTTTCCTATAATTAGTTTTATCAGATTAAATATCATCCATTTGAGTGTCAATATCATATATGATTTAGTTTGATTTGCTTGTTAATAGTGACTTTTTTTTTAATCAAAGGGGGAAAAATCATTGTTGTTAATCATTATGGCATAACAATACTTTGTTGTTAATCATTTTGTATAATTATTTTTACAAAGACAGATTCTTAAACCTAAATTTCGTTTGTTACATGAAAATATATTATTCGACATTCCATATTACCTACTATTTAAAATTGTACACTAATGAACAACACACTATGCGAAAAATAAATTCTACACTTATATTCCACACATTATATAAAAATATATTATTTAAAAATTCCACACATTATATAAGAAATATGTTATTTAAAATTCCACATTATTTAAACTTTAAAACTGTACACGATATATTCGACACATTATATGAAAAAAAAAAATTTTTTTGACTTTCAACATTATTTATTATTTAAAATTCTACACTTTATTTTACACACGCTATATAAAAACATATTGTTTTAAAGTTCCGCATTATTTATTATTCACATTTTTACACTTTATGAGCAAAACGTGTTATATAAAAGTTCACACGATATATGAAACAATATTGAAAACGTTTTCTTAGTTTTATAGAATGAATGAATTAAAAATGAAAACAGTTTATTAATCGATTATTATTTGTAACAGTGTTACACAATACATAACCTTCTTAAATCACAAAAAAAGGATTAATGGTTTTTTAAGTTTTGAAAATATATATGTAATCCTTACAATCATTAAGCACTGCCAGCAAATCATTTACAAGTAAAATTTAAAGCTTTCAAGTGAAGCACTAAAAATACATCGGGAGATTTGCAGAGAGTTTTGATTTGATGAAGGATAGTGAGCATTCAGATAACAATCTGGGCAGGGATGGATTACGAAAAACGTAACGAAAACGGCAGGGGATGGATTACGCACAGAAGGTCTTTTCAACAATTCCTGTAGATTTTAAAAGTAGTTTGTTATTCTTACCCGTCTTGCAAGTGTCGGTCTGATTCGTGGCACAACGGCGAAGTTCACAATCAATCGTGCAGGAAGACTGAGGTTCGAATCCCCCTGGCGACATGTTCGTAGTCACTTGTTTCAGAAACGAGGAGGCCCGATGGTAATTGTAACAATGTCTGCAAACCCGTCTCATATCGATAGTCAAGCTGCATGGAATGGAATAGATTTCCCGGAAGTTTTATCATTGTAATTACCCTTAAAATTACCCCCTGAAGGTTTCTCATTGTTGAGCATTTCGTGGTATTCACGAGATCAATCATTTATCCACCCTCAACTTTCTAAGTGGTAGGGGCTACGTTGGTCACGTTACAGGGGTAAGCACGCCTAATTCCACATTTTTTTTTGTCAATAACGTCAGACGCTTGCCTTAGTGATTTTAAATATATTGCAGGCATCTTTTTCCTATACTGCTAATTCCTCATTATCTGTAAGAACCATTATCATTTTGAGAAAAAATCATTAAAAACGTTCCTTAACGGCTATTAATACCTGTGTCGATACAACACATTCGAGGTTTGTTTTGGTTTGCCGCTCTACGATCATCTTATGCACTCTTTTTGGGCTAAACATACTGGGACCTTCAGTTTAACGTGGATTCCAAACCACTCACAAACATCCATGCCACTGCCAGATTCGAACCTGAAGCCCGGGATACCAAAGACCAGGGCTCTAGACCCCTGGCCACCAGTGGAATATATTTCTTTTTCTGCATTTAAAATGTTTTACTGTAACAATAGAGTTTGTTAAAATTCTGAAAAATAAAATATTAACATTCAAAAGTTTTGAACACGGTGGGAACCTACCTTGCCAATTCTTCACATCATTAAGAATGCAGATGCACCCTGGCATTTTGTCTGCAGAGATCAACTTTATGAATTTATGAGCCTCATCACTTGATATAAAACTACTGCCTCCATAACTTCCACAAGGGCTCCATTGAGAAACCTAAAGCAAGAAAATCAATCTCTATCAAAGGATATGAATAGGAGCAAAACGCCGCAACAAAACAGCTCAATTGCTTACAGATTGGGCAAATTATTTTGCCTAAATAGCAGTAACAACTGAATGTTCTTCGAATAAAATTCAAACAATATAAAAATAGGAAACGAAACTAATATTTGATGTAACCAATTTAAAATTTTACGTCGCCATTTAAAAGTTGATTTTACCTTATGATATTGCTATGCTTAAGATTTTATATTGCAAATTCCACAATAAATAGTTTACTCTTTCTAACTATAAAACCCGCATAGTTAAATATCATAAAAATCTCAACAAAGCATTTTCTTTAAAATTAGAACACTTCATACATTAAATTTATAAACATAGTGTCCCCTTCTCTCTTAAAAAAATTCACCTTCCTTCACATATTTGATTCGACTTCCAATCATTGCATTTAATAAAATAGTGATTTTCATTGCCTAGTTGTTATGTCAAAATGCATTTTTAATCTCATAATAAGCAAATCTAAGAGGCCAGAAATTTAGTAAGAAGGAAATATATTTTTGAAATACAAAAATTGCCATAAAACTTCATTTTTAAATCGTTCCTTAGGTTTAAGATAATTTTCAACTACAGGAAGTGAGTCATAATATTGGAATTTTATACAGGGTGTGTTCATCAGTTTTTGTAAGGGATTTTTAATATATATATATATATATATATATATATATATATATATATATATATATATATATATATATATATATATATATATATATATATATATATATATATTTATATATATATATATAAGAAAGTTACTTTCTAAGATGGCTGAATATCCCTTTTGATGAATTGTCTTATTACATCTTAATTTGAAATTTGAAAGATCTTTTCTTACAATAGCAAGATTGATTTTGTTCCGTTCCTTTATCTCGATTTTCCAGAGTTCTTCCAATGTCTTGGGAAGCCATTTATAAAGAACTTGCTTTAAAGTCCAAGTGCACAGTAATTTATAAGAAACACTCCAAGGATTTGGGTGGGACGCATTTAAAATGGAATAGCCACAATTCCGGTTTCATTTTTCATTATTTCCAAATATACAGCAGCATATCGCGAATTATGTCTGGTAATCTTATCATGATGGAACTTAACAGTAATTTCTTATGGTAATCTGAGTTAATTTTGACATGCTTACAACTTTTATTATTTTAAATTTTCTTCATTGGAAAATCCAATAATAAACAGAAAACATTGAGCAAACTTATGAGGAGATAGACGAGCTGATAACTCAACGAAGTAATAAACCCTGTATTTATATACAACTACTTTTATTGCAGGAGTATAATAATCTATTTTTTACTTTTATTTTGTAACCATTTATTTGAATCAATGTTGCTAACAAGAAATGTTGTTTTGCAGAGGGAATTTCCACTCTTATTTCAGTCTTCCAAAAAATATATAATAATATATTATAGGAATATTTTTGTGATTATTTATTTACTTTAAGATAGCCGTTATCTGGGGAAACTAAAAATAAAAAGATTTCTTTTTACAAAATATAACTTAAAAAATATTTCTTAAATTTTAGTTGCGCTAAAAACAAATAATGTTAAATTCAAATATAATAATAATAATGTAATACAAAGAGAATTATCAGATTTTAAATGTTTTAAATGTTTTTTAAATTTTATGTGATACCTACAGACAGATAAATTTATATATATATGTCTTGGAAGAATAAAGAACTATTTAAATAAGAAACAGAGAAAATTAAATGGATAGCCATTGACAAGATGAGCAAGAATTTTTGAATATGAAAGAAAAATTTGTATCTATAAAACATTCAAAATGGGCCTAAAAAGTATTAATTTTAACACATTATTATTGACTTATTTATAAGTATTTAAACGCAATGTTGCAACATTTATTTTTTAAAAGTCTTCAAAAGCTTTTTAATAAATTAAAATATATAAGTATAAAAATAATAGTGCCTTATCCTATTACATTAAAAATTTGGAAAATGATATTGTAAAAATTTAAAACTAAATTTTTTATGTGTATAAACTTCACCGTATTACCACCATTGTTTAAAAACTCAGTCCTTTAAAAAAAATATCCTATAAGCAACTGATATATGACAACTTTTCCATGGCACAAAAAAGAGTTTGATATGGGTAGAAATATATGATGCCTCACAAAATTCTCAAGAACCCATCCAACCAATGCCATCTGTGACAACCAAAGATGAAGATTTCAGGCTTTTTACAAATGCTCTTTGTGATACTGATTTCTTATGGGTTTCGCATGGAAGCAAATTTACTCTTCAAAAGAATTGTCCCATGCTAAGCATTTTAAAAGATAGGATTTTATTTGTCAAAAGTAAGGTAGAGTGGTTTTAAAAAATATATCAGATTTATTTTTTTTGCAACCATTTTATTTCTACTTTAATAATATATCACTTTCAAAAGCTATGTTTAAAATTTTGAGTTTGACATTTTTACATATCACAATTAGCATTTTTTTTTTAAAATTGTTTGCTATAATTTTTTGGTATAATTTTTAATATATATATTTCTTCGATAAAGAAGTACGTAATCAAAAGTCAATTTTTTTTCTTAATAACTCAATTATGTTCCTTATTTTGAGAAAACTTTTTTCCCAAACGATTTAAATAATAAACATAATAATCATGTTTAACAATAAAAATGATTAAATAATAAATAATGTCCTTTCAACGGAAAAGATGCTTTGTACACATAAGCTGGCGTTTCATGGCAGAATCTTTGATTTCTTCAGTTGTAACATTGACCTTCTGGAGTATAAAATTCATTATGTATTCTACAATTATTGAAATATTCACTCATTTAAAAGCATTATTTAACAAACACTTTCCTAAACCTAACATGTTGGGACAGGTATGAACATCTATGACTATTCGTATGGTTCTAGAGCTAAAACTAGCAAGAACTTCTCCGGATTTGATTGATCTTAAAGAAAAGTCAAAAACTAAACAATTCAGTATTTGTAAAAAATAACGCCAAATTTAAAAAATGAGCTTCAATTATAAACAAGGGTTAAAGAAATGATAGGCAAAATCAATAAAAAAGCATATTTATCCTAAAATATCTACAAAGTCTCTTTATATCGCCCCCTAAAGAATATTCATACAATTTCGTTTTTATGGTTTATCTGCAATTGAAATTGTTTTTGGACTCTGGATCTATTAAAAGGTTCCCTTTCAATTTTTGTTGTCAATCGAGGACATGCATAGGAGGACCATACACAAAATTTAAAAAATGTATATATCGATATGAAACGCAACAAATACAAAAATATTAACAATAAACATCATTTTTATTTAGTATAATAGATTTTGCGAAATTAGTTTGCTTATACCAAAGAAACAAATTATTTGTTAGAAAACATTTAATAATATTACTTCTGAAGACATTAAAATTAACAATCGAGGTTACTAAAAGTTAAATTAAAAATCTCTTAATTATTTTGTAATGATTGTAAACCCATAATTTTAAAAGCAAAAACAACCACTGAAACATATCTACATTAACAAGAAAAATCAGAAATTATAAAAAATTGAAAATCAATTTTAAATTTAAAAAAAAACATATTAAAATTGACAATATTTTTACAGGTAGAATGTTATAAAATTTTTCTAAAAAAATAAGTAAAATAATATTTTTAAAAATTAAAACACTAGCTTTTCAATTATTAATAATTTTTACCATATGCATGTACAGTCTTAAAACTTCAACATATTTGTAAATAATGTCTGCAATTTTTACATAATATTTATGATTAAAATACTCTACATTAATTCTATATTTAAAAAAAAAAATCGTTTTTATACGTATAAATGCAATATTAAATTACAATAATAAATTACCAATTAAAAATACACATTTTCTTAGGAAACATTATAATTATTAAAACAGAAATGGCAATATTTTCCTTTTTATAAACTATTACATATTAAAGCAATATATTTCTACTTCTTCATACCCTTAATTTAATTAAGATATTCTATGACGATTCCTATATAGGTCTGACAAGCAGTTTTGCGATATTTTTAGCAATTTTACGTAGCTGTTTAAAAAAAAAAAAAAAAAAATGGTCAAGTGGTTCAGTGAAATGTAGTGTTATTTTTTTTTTTATACATAGGCAAGCCATTTTATCAATTTCCTGTTTATAATATTTAAAAAAATTTATTATTAAAATGTAAGATCTTTAAGGACCGTGGGTTGGATTGACAATCATCATTAAAAGAAACACACGAGAAAAGAAAACATATTAAATAAAAAAACATATTTTATAAGCATATTTTTATATATCTATTTTTAAAGTTTCAAGTTGATCAGAAAAAAAGTTTTTTATAATAATATATTCCGGAAACATCTTCTTCATCTAATGCTGTATTGTAAAATGGATCGTATGAAGTAAAGAAAGAGAAGTAGCTGCTGATAGATGATAGTAAAATAGAGAATATACATTTTTTTTCCCGGTACGAGATTTATTGAATATTTTTCATTCAATAACTGGGTTTCTACAGAAGAAGACTTATTTGAGAGACCCCCTTTTTTTCCCCAAAGTGTCATTTAAATTCCATACATCATTGTTTGGAAATCAATAAGCACGTTGGAATAAAAATGTAAAAATCAGGCAGGGAAAGTTGGCTTAATTCGGCTTGGATTCGTTTAAGGTCACTAAAATACAATAAATCATCAAACAAAAAGGTTTTGGAATATAAAATAATTCAATATATGCCACTTTCCCTTATTTAAACATTCACTCATTCAAGTAACATGTAAACACATGTACACATGTACATTCAAGTAACATGGTTTATTTTTATTTTGTTAGAAATTTGTTTTTAAACAATAAATCGTCTGTATATTACATCAAAATGTATTTAAGTAAATTAAATAAAACTACAAAATAAATAATGAGTATGTATTAGCGAATAATTTTAAATTAAAATATAATGCGCTTTATATTGAATCTAGGTTTTAAATCTGATAGGTAAAAAGTTAATAAAAGCTTTCGTGTGTATAGTAAAAAAAATGTTTACCATGTCTTTCTATCGATTTCTAGAAGGTGGGAACGAAATTTTACCATGTAGTATGAATGTTCATTCGAAATGAAATTGGGAAAAAGTAAGTACATTAGACCCTGCGTAACTCAAAATTTGCTTTATATCTTTCGTTATTAGTGTTAGGGCAGATTAGTGTAGGCACCCCACATTCATAAGCAACAATGATCTAAATTGATTGTAAACTATTTAACTTATCCACGTTTAAAATTTTCAATTTTTTAAATTTCTGATAAACAGTTTTGAATATAGTTATCAAATATAATATTATTATATTTTTATAATATTTTTATATCAAATTAATTGAACAATATATTTGAAAAACATTTTAAATGTTCCATCTTTATTCATAATTAGCACACATAATTTATAAGTCTTGTACAAAGATCGATAGATTTTATTTTATATGTTCCAAATGGCTTAGAAATTTTGATTTAAAAATCTTCTGTTAAAAACACAAAAATTGATAATTAATTCTAGAAAATAAAATATTAGGTCTGAAATAAAATGAAAGTAATTTTCAAGGTAAAGATAAAGCAGGAATAAATTCTTTTTGTGCAAAAAAATTATCTTATTTATATTATATATTTATATTATTTATACAAAAAAAAAAAATTCATGCTTATGCTTTTAACACAAAAAATATTAAATATTTTTTCAATAAAATTTTTAATAAATTTCAGAATTCATGTTTTTGCCAGTAAAAGAGGATTATATTACTTATACAAAAATAAATTCATGTTTATGCCTGCAAACGAAAAAAATATTAAATATTTTTGTATGTAGGACATCTAATGATTTACATGAAATAATTTGAAGGTTATTCAATGAGTCTTTTTCAACAAATTTTATTTTTATGGGAAAAAGGAAATATAATTATCAATTAATTGTGGTTCATTTGAAGAAAGGCTTTGGTCAGGAGTTTCGACAACTAACAACAATTCATGTAATAAATGTAATATTGTACAAATCTTATTTATTGTGATTAACAATGTGTTCCACTGATGTATAATAGACTGACCACCGACCAATGATTAAAAGACAACATTGTCCGTTTTATTGCATGAAGGAGAGTTTTTTTAGATATTATGAATTGTTACCGACTAGATTTTTTGTTATTTGTTCTGATAACCAAAATCTGTTTACTTATTTTTTGTCATTCCATACAGAATGGCAATGTTGAGTTTTTATTAAAAAATAAACATTTTTTTTTACAGGAAAGTTGAACTGAATTTTTAAGGGTTGGATACGGTTGTCTTAGAAACTAACTAGGAAAAGACTTTCCAAGCCTAAAAATATCAGAAATGCGGAAATAAATATTAAAAAACCTGAGCCATAAAATAAAAAAAAAAAAAAAAAAAAAAAATTAAAATTCTTTGCTAAAATTTATATAGAGAAAAAAATAGTTAATCTTAAAGAAAATTAATGTATATTTTTACTGAGAAGAAAATTTATATTGGTATTTATTTTAGTTTGCTTATTTCTAAATCTATAGTAATTTTTTTTTTATAAAAATGTAATATAATATGTAAATGTAAACATAAATGTACAAATATAAAAGTAAGAATTTTTATTTTTTATAACCCAAATGAATTATTAATTATATTTTTTATTACTATGCGTTTTAAATATTGAATCATGTGCTTTCAACAATAGTTTTCAAAATATAAAAAAATTTCACATTATTGATAACAATTCATATAGTTTGAAACAATTTGATTATTCATAATTATGCCATATTTAATCAGTGAAATAATTCATTGAAAAGAATATACTTTTATATCACTTTTTATTATGTTAATATTTTTAAATGATTGTTTATTTTAATACATAATTTCATTCTGTATGCTTTGTCATTATTGCTTAAATTTATTTAGACTTTTTAAATCAAAAAAATAGTTTGGAATAAAAAAAAAATCAATTAAAACTTTCTTTTTTATGCCAAGGTTGGCGCGATAAACTCGTAAGCAGGAAAACCTTCCTAAAGGGAAGGATATTCCTGTTTACGATTCGAAGGGTAGGGCAGAAGAGGCAAAATCTTCTATGCAGTCATTGGAGATATTCGTTTCAGTAAACGGAGGAAAAATATGGCAGACAATATAGCAGTCCCCCTTCGTGCTTATTCCTTTGTAACTTTGAATCCACTGAGCAACCCCTTTCAATTGGTGAATGATTTAGGCCAAAGTATCCCATTTTCTAAAACAATACCTACTTTTCGTAATTGTACTAAAAATTATGTATATTGTCATATGGTATATATAAATGAAATATGAATAAAATGGTACACTTTGTATGTAACATTTATACAAAGAAACTTTCTTAGTATAATCCTTAAATAGAAAAAAATTATAAAAAATGTTTAGCAATTTCTAAATTTATGTAAGAAAAACATTGAAAAACGTTTCACCCTAACATTTGCATATTTGTTTGTGTGTTATAATACTTTAAAAATTGAAATGAAAATAAATACTTAAATTAATAAATTCCTGGTGTCTTCCATCTTTTCTTTTCCTCACGCAGCATTGAAAATTTATTTTATAAAGATTTTTCTTGCAGGTAAAACTAAAAGAAAATAAAAATAATGGTGTGGTACAATGATTTGCATTTCCCTAAGCTGAAACGTTTTCTAATGCCAATGAGATGATTTAAAAGTACTATCAAACAAAACGTATTCAAAATATCTTTAGTCAAATAGTAATAAAAAATTGATTTGAATAGAAATTCAGATTTTATGTCATAAATAATGTATTTTGGAAACTAAGTAACGAAAAAAAAAAAGCAATTCCTGATTTAAAGTTTGTTTTATATACAGGGTGAATCTATGGTCCTGACACGATCTTGGAGGGGTGGTATAGTTTATACATTTTTATACAAGGATGCATGGTCAAAATTGGCACGTTGAGCAACGAATAAGAAAAATGAGATATGAAAGTAAAACACTGTTTTAAGATCAATGCAAAATGCTTTTCAAATCCTTCTATTAGCTCACACTCTCCCTATATAACTTGTTCAAATTTTCAATCTTTCATAAAATACTTCTTATTCATCCACTCAAGTTCAAATACATTTTCTATGAACTTGCAGTGGATGACACTTAATATTAATATAGTTTTTCAAATATTAATTCATTAATTAAATTAAATTAATTAATTTTAGTTTTTTTTTAGATTTAAGCTGCATATATCTATCAATAGATGGCACCAGATAAACTTAAAAAAATGAATGAAAATTATTTATAAAGGACTTTCTGCAATAGAGTGAAAATTGATTTTTAAGAATAAACTGACTTTCGATATATTTCGGAAATATAGCGTATTAGCTAAAATAATCCTGCGTTTCCTGGCTTCAGAAAGTAAAATTTCTTAACTTTTTTGTATGAAATAATTTCGTAAGCTTCATATCAATATGAAAAATTCAATCCATTATATACATATATAGAGTCGAAAATTGTTGGAGGATTCAAGATGTAATATTTTGTTTATTTTATTTTTATTAACATTTTAATTACAAGAAATTACATAAATATCGCGTAAGTTAGATATATTTATCAGGTAAAAAACTTGATAGTAAACAACATTCCTTGTTTTCCCTATTATGTTTATAATATTCTCTTCCTTAATAACATCCTATTTAACTGGTTCATAGGAAGTTATTAATGATGGGAATAAGACATCTTCTTTAATACAGCCAGTTTCTCAAATCCTCTCATTCAGGAAGGTCCCTCCTCTCATAATCTAACTAATATTGCACTGAAATTTTGAACATCCAGCGAAGAACTCCATGAATAGATATAGTAATTAACAATACATTTCGGGGTGCAACATTATTAATGATTTCTTCGGAGATATAGAATTAAACCGGGACTATGCAAATTTTCCTTATTTATGAAATAAACTTTTAAGTGTTTGCAGTTCAGCTCTAATGTGTTTTGTGTACTTATTTATTTTATGTCAGCTTAATCTACGAACAGTACAACTGCTTAAAAGATAATGTCAACTGTAGAAAATTCAACAACGGAGAAAAGTCGCCAAATCGTCGTGAAACCAAATTGGCTAACTTTTTAAAGAACATTGAGTTTCATAAATCTTATGTAAATAATTATTTGTTAATAATTATAATTTGTTAATAATTATTATAATTAAAATAAATACATATCCCGAATTCTTTTGTTAGATCCACAAATTGAGAAATACCATGAAAAAACGATGAGTTTGTTTTATGTGTGAATAGTTTGATAACAATAGTCGTTAATTAAGAAATAAGTCAATTAAAAAATTTTTGGAAACCTTTCTTGAGGAACGCTGCTGAATCATTTGCAAGACACATTATGAGACATCATTTATGAGACATATTTTGTCACAATTAAAAATTAATAGTTGAAAATTAGCTACATAACCATAACAAAAAACAATCATAGTTCTTCAAGCCGGCAAATAATTTTCTTAAAGCATATGTAAATAATTATCTTTCGTTAGATAAATAGTTTATTTTTTTCACCTTTGATTTTAAATGATGCTGATTTTCCCCTATAATAATATCCAGAATATCACAAAAAAATGCGTATTAAAAAAATACATATCACGAATTCCATTGATATACCGGTAATTGAGAAATACCATTAAAAACGACTAGTTAAGTTTTTTTGTGTGCACTATTGAGTTTAATATACAACAATTAACAACAATTACATTTGTAATAATTGTCGTTATTCATGAAAGAAATAAATTAAACAGTTTTTGGAAACCTTCCTTAAAAACTCTGTTGAATCATTCGCAATAATAATGAGACCCATTTTGTCAAATTTAAAAATATATAGTTAAAAATTAGCTATATAACCATAACAAAAAACAATTATTGTACTTCAAGCAGGCAAATAATTTCTTAAATCATTTGTAAATAAGTATATTACGTTACATAAATAGCTTTATTTTTAATCTTGAAAAATATATAACAATACTTCCCGCATTGTACAGAATTCATGAAATAAATAATATGAACAAATAGTGAATTCACTATTATGCGACTCATTTTCACTTTACTTCACACATTTATTTTCTTAAAAAATATTTTCTGTGAGAACTATTTCGTAAATATGAAATATCAAATATGCGCTTCTAGTTTTTTAACTGCAATTCGTAGCCACCTTCCTTTATGTTTGATTCAAACGAGGTTTTATTAGAGAGAAAACCTACTTCTCCAATTTTGCGAAAGCATAGAAATAGCTGATTACGGCGTTTTCATTGTTATCCAACGAGAAATCCCCGAGCTATTTTTCTTCATAATGTGGACGTCGTTTCCATACGCAGGACATTTTTTATGCGGCTTATCTTCTTTCTACCCCCGTGTTGATTTAGGACAAAACATGAGTGGACATTTTTTTCTTTCTCTCTTTTTTATTGAGAAATTATGAATGATTAGAAGTTTCGTGAAGTTTGTCGCAAAAAAATGGTGACAGGTTAGTTAAAAGTTCAGAATAGTTCTTTCCTCACCACTAAAAATTTGTATCGTATTTTTTTTCAACTATATGAACGAACAGTTCATCTTTAAGGTTAATTTGTAAATTTAATTTTTAATCTATAAAAAATCCATAATATATGATTGATTTTCAAGTAATTTTCCAAATAGTATTTGAAAATAAAATTAATATTTTATAGAGGTATTTAATATCCAGAAGTGTGCATTCGTGATAATATTTAATAAATAAAACAACAAGTCTTAACTTAATGATACAATTTTTACGCGATATGATTTTAACTATGATAAAGATGATGATATCTTTATTTTGGATGAGTTTGTAAAATAAACTAAATGACATTTTCTGAGCTAATAAATCTTTATAAAAGTTTTTTGAAACTTTTTATAACCCTAAAGGTGTAATATGTCAACATGCTTAAAAGATATTCTTGTATTCTAAATTTGATTACAAAAAAAAATAAAAATAAAAAATAATAACAAAAAATTAAGTGATGCCAAAAGTATATAAAATAGCCTAACAAAAGAAAATTTTAGATTTTAATACGAAGAATATTGTTCCTATATTACATTCAATTTATACATAATAAATAAAATAATAAAAACTAATTTGTTCTTAATGAGATAATGGCTTTTATGAGATTGTCTATCATTGTGGATCCAAGATAGCTTTTCATTTACAACAGAGCTGAGAAAAGTCTTTTACAACTCACTTGGTTTGCTACTGAAGCAGTAATTGTGTTTGCTACTGGTTGTATTATTGAAGTGCACAATTGAATTATCTCCTAAGCATTTCAATTAAACAATAATTCTTAAAATTTTGTTTAATAAAAATTATTTTTCTAAAACGATTGGAAGTCGGATTTTTAACATACTGCTTCGAAAATACCTCCTGAATTGGTCTCTACTTTCCCACCCTCGGTTTACATGAAAACAAATCTGACATTGAATGATTGAACGTAAATCTCAGGTTAAAATGTGCAGACATGAAAGCTGTCTTCATAATGGAGTTCTAAGTTCTCTGTGGATTGTAACATGTAATAACAAGTAAACATGTTTAACGAAGAGTGGTTACACGTTTAGAGGATTGCAGTTGAGTGAATTTCCGTTCATCATGTTCGGATGCACGCAAATGAGTGTTTGAGTGCATTGGATACATTAATGTCCCATTAAGTCTAATGGCATTGAGTTTAAATTAGGCCAATCATGTTAATCCGCCATATGGGGTCAGTCATCAACGAAGCATTTAAATTCGAATGCGGATTAATACTTTTCGTATGAATTAGGGTAAACGCATCTATGCTGTTTACCTACATTCCGATTAATTATACAATCATGTCTTACTTGCATTCATTCACAATGGTTGTACTTTTATATATATTTACACATACTTGAATATATTATTATAAACCATGGTATTTCATAAAAATATAGTTAAATAAATAGATTATTATATTTATTTGAATATTTCAGTGGCTATAACCAGGGTTCGAGTTCCGGTGGTGCCATATAGAATAAATATTTGTAGAGCGATTTTATATTTATTTGAATATTTAATCGTTATAATAAAAAAATGTCTAAGTGTTTGCCAGCTGCATTAGAACCAAAAAAATATTTAATCGATAGATAGTTCAATGGAGCATATCTAAACTGGCTATTTATTTTCCTTAAAAGTAATATTAATAATTGGAAAAAATTTTAAGAGATATATTTTTGATGGATTGATATTTTATATTTTATGTATTATTATATAATAAACCTGGCACTCATAATGAGCTCCTCAGAGTTACCATCAGAGTTTTAAGGGTTTTTTCCAGCTGTTTTAAAAATATTAAAATAACTCTATACAATTAAATCAATGTAAATTATGATGAACTACTTACCTTTACTAGGTATTCTATCACTGGTATTGTTAATTAATGATTTTTGATGAATATGTTGCCATGCTCAACTCACTTGAATTCTTAAATCATTCATTCCTTACAATTACAGAACGTATCGGTTAAGCAACAAGTCGGATGACATAGTCGGTGTGGGGGAGTGTATAATTATTTAAGAACTGTTATATATAACCATCATATTTCACGAATTATTTTTCACATGCAACATAGAAATAAATTATATATGCAGATATTTATTATTAAGGCAAAAGGGAAACAAAGCTAAGTCGAAATAACAATACTTTGAGCCCTATGTAAAGAATGGACCTCTGGAATAAAACGGAAAATATCTTTTGCCCTCTAACCGAATGTTAATTCTTGATAGCCGAAAGAAGAATAAAACCCTATCTCCTTTTTCTTTGAATCTTAAAATTCTACAAAAGAAATGCTAAATTGGTTTCATGGACTGTGAAACAAAATCCAATCTATCCCAACTGAAGCGACGCTGAAGCCATGTTGCACGTACCACTTTCCCTGCGAAGGGAGCCGTTTAATGACACCCATACTTTATTCAGGCAGCGAGTGTCACCCTGGACTCAGAGGAAGCGAATTAGGAAAACTGGATTTCGCCCTCGAGCTTTGTGCGGGAGGTTAGATCTCGGGCTCCATTAGTTATTCCCTCCTGCCGAAGGACTGAGAAGTTTTCCCAACTCGTCTCGGATGTTGTTCTCCGGGTGTTTCTATTCCCCCGTTGGGATTTACTCAGAGAGCGTTATGCCGAGGAATGTAAATCATGCTGTAAATGATGCATGTAAATTTCATAATGAATTACCGTGTATTTCCGTGTCTAAGCAGATGTGTTCTTAGAACTTTTTCTAAAGCTAAACAATGAAGGTCGATATATATATATAAATGGATTAAATTAATTTCACATAAAATTAAGTGTTTTTCCGTTAGTTGATGCAACCAATGTATTGCTAACTATTGCATGCTTTTATTTCTTATTTTATATTTCTTAAAACATAATTAATGATTAAAAGATTAGATCGTTAATGGAAATAAATTGCTTTATTTTAAAATTTTTAAATTGCTAGTTTGTTGTGTCGTCACAAAAAAATACCTAATGTTAGTGAAATTTAATTTACGGATAAATGCCGACCAAGAATACTATTAGAATTTTTAGCAATCCCGGTAGCCTATAGTTTAAAATTTTCGTCATAAAAGTTACCTTCCCCCTTATATTTTTGTCAAAAAATAAAATGAACAAAAAATAAGACTAAAACGTTAACTATAGATAGTATACAAGAACATAACTGAATAAAAAAAAATGTGATAGGTTCAGATAAGTCTACCAGAGTTATAGCTACCATCTAGTGTTTTCCTGTACAGTGGTATGATTGAAAATTATTCCATCCGTTTTACTTTCTTGGCAATATTTTAACCTTTATGAAAACATGTTTGAATACAATAGGATATTTCTTTTTCATTTCTGCTTATATACGGATTTAAAACATTGGGTAAATTTTTAAATGAAAAATGTAATCTTTGTTTATAAACGGGTCGATTTCACATGCACCATTTAAATAAATGAAATATGCAGAGATTTACTGTTAATGCAAAAGGAAAACAGAGCTGTCCGTTAAGACGAAATAATAATGCTTTGAGCACTATGTAAATGAACCTCTGGAATAAAAGGAAAAATGGCCTAACCATATATTTGCACTCTAACAGAATGTTAATTCTTAATAGCCGAAAGAAAGGTAAAACCCTATCTCTCTTTTTTTCTCCAAATCTTTAAATTCTACTAAACAAACATTAAATGGATTTCACGGACTTCGTCCTGTGAAGATATCCAATCTATCACAACTGAAAGCAACGCTGAAGCCGTGTCTCGCGTATCACTTTCCCTGTGAAGGAAGCCGTCTAATGACACCCATAATTTATTCAGGCAGCATAGTGTCACCCTGGACTCAGAGAGAAACGAATTAGGAAAACTAGATTTCGCTCTCCAGTTCGCTTGCTCTTTCGGGAGGTTAGATCTCGGGGTCCATTAGTTATTCCCTCCTGCCGACGGGCTGTGAAGTTTTCCCAACTCGTCTCGGATGTTGTTCTCCCGGTGTTTCTATTCCCCGTTGGGATTTACTCACAGTGTGTTAGGGTGTGGAATGTAAATCATACTTTAAATAATGCATGTAAATTTTGTAATGAATTACTGTGTATTTCCGTGTCTAAGCAGAAGTTTTTTAGAACTTTTTCTGAAGCTAAATAATGGAGGTCGATTTATATATGGATCTACAAATCTCACATAAAATGTAAGGAATTTTCCGTTAGCTCATACAAACAATATATAGAATGTTTTAATTTCTATAGTTTATATTTCTTAATGTTGTGATAAAAAAAATAGCTTTTTAAGGAAAATGAGTTGTTTTATTTTAAATTTCTAGTTTGTTGTATTGTCACACAAAAAAAAAAAAAAATCTAACGTTGTTGAAATTTAATTTAGGATATATGCCGACCAGTCATACTGTTAGAATTTTCAGCAAACCCGTTTCCTGTACTTTGTTATTTTCGGCATAAAAATTGCCCTTCTCCCTCATAATTTTATCGGAAAAAAATGAACAAAAAATAAGACTGAAAACGGTTACTGTAGACAGTATACTAGACCATAACAGAATAAAAACATTGTTCTAGCTACAGATAAGTTTACCAGAGTTAAAACTACCACCTAGTGTTTTACTTTACAGTGGCATGATTGAAAATTATTCCATCAGTTTTACTTTCATGGTAATATTTTAACACTTATGGAGACATGTCTGAATACAATAGGATATTTCCTTTTCATTTCTGCGCTTATATAGTGATTTAAAACTTTGGGTAAATTTTTAAATGAAAAACTCACTCTTTGTTTATAAACGGATCGACTTCACATGCAACATTTAAATAAATTAAATATGCAGAAATTTATTTTTAATGCAAAAATGAAAAATCAAATCTGTCCATTAAATCGAAATAACAATACTTTGAGCACTACGTAAAGAATGGACCTCTGGAATAAAAGTGAAAAATCGTAACCGTATATTTGCCCTGTAACAAAATGTTAATTCTTGACAGCCGAAAGAAAGATAAAACCCATCTCTTCTTTCTATGAATCTTAGAACTCTACAAAACAAATATTAAATGGATTTCATTAACTTTGTCCTGTGAAACAAAATCCAATTCATCCAAAAAAAAAGCGACGCTGAAGCCGTGTCCCATGTATTCCCTGTGAAGGGAGCCGTCTAATGACACTCGTAATTTATTCAAGCAGCAAGTGACACCCTGGACTGAGAGAAACGAATTAGGAAAACTAGATTTCGCCCTCGAGTTCGCGTACTGTAATGCAGAAGGTTGGATCTTGGGGTCCATTAGTTATTCCCTCCTGCCAAAGGACTGGGAAGTTTTCCCAACTCATCTCGGATGCTGTTCTCCGGGTGTTTCGATTCCTCGTTGGGATTTACTCACAATGTGTTATGGCGAGGAATATAAATCATGCTTTAAATGATACATGTAAATTCTATAATGAATTAACCTATATTAAAGTGCCTAAACAGATGTTCCTAAGAACTTTTTTCTAACGCTAAATGGCGAGGGTCGATTTATATACGAGATTCACTAATCTTACATAAAATGTAGTTTTTCGTTAGTTGGTGCAACCGATGTACAGCCAAATCGCGTGTCTTTAGTTTATGTTTAACGAACAACTCATTTCATGAAAATTAGTTGATTTAGTTTTGAAATTTTGAAATTTTTTAATATGATTTGTCACAAAAAATCTCTAATGTTGACGAAATTTTATTTACGAATAAATGCCGAGAAGCCATACTATTATAAAAAATTTTCAACACATCCAATAACCTGTAGTTTGAAATTTTCCGCATAAAAATAACGCTCCCTCCTCATTTTTTGGATAGCTAATTGGCTAGACCTCTGTCCTTTGGTATCAAAGGCTTCAGGTTTGAATCATGGCGATGGAATGGATGTGAGGGGTCTCGGAATCCATGTTAAACTGTAGATCTCGGTAAAATTAACCTAAAGTGTGCAAACATTGACCGTAGAGCGATAAACCAAACCAAACCCCTCATCTTTCTGACAAAAAATATTATTATAAAAGATACTATGGATCGTATACTAAACAACAAATGAATGGAAACAGTGTGCTAGGTTCTAATAGAGTTAACAGTGTTATAACTATCCTCACTGATGTCTAGTGTTTTACATTACAGTGACATGATTGGAAATTATTTCATGCATTTTTACTTTCTTGGCAATATTTTCACCCTTATGGAGACATATTTGAACATAACAGGATATTGTTTTCTTCATTATTGCTTATATATGGACTTTGAACTTTCAGTAAATTTTTTTGAATAAAAAAGCACTCTGGATTCATAAACGGATCGACTTGTATTCGGAATTATGCATATTTTTAAATTGGAATCAATTGCATCGAGTTGCATCCAAATAATTGCCACTAATTTCATTCATGTCGATTTCATGCCAACAGAAAAGCTCCATAGATTGTATTAAATCAGTAATAAACGCCGACGGAAAGTGGTATAAATTATATTTTGCAGACTTTGAATAATGAAAATATAACTAAAACATTTTTTATATTTTTTATAAATGTTACTAACTGACAATTTGTATTTGTTATTTTAGTAATTTCATGATAGTTTATCACAAATTTTGTAAATTTTATTTTTATATTACTAATGTGCTTGACAAAATGAAAGTAAATGTATATATTTTAGAGAAATATTTTATTTTTAACTAGACTGCATGTAATTATTTATCTCATTTAAAAAAATAATTTCAGGTTCAGGTAAAATAATTTTAATTATAAAATCAACAATCATTTCTTGTTATTATATGATTCGCTTATAGCAACAAATTTCATGCTCTAAAAATTTTGCAACAATATAAAGTCTCAGCTGTGGGGATCATTCAGTCAAGATTCGACTATTTTCGAAGTGATCAAGAATGTTTGACTCCATATAGGAAAATGACACTCGAATGGATTATATTTATCTGATAAAACTAAATATAGGAAAATAACAATCAGTGGATCGTTACTCAGTGTAAAAAAACTAAATTGCATATGATAATGATACTCAGAAGGTTGATACTTAATATGATAAAATAAAATCCCATGTTAAACATATTAACCTCACAAACAAACCTATTTTTATGCCACATAATTTCAAGACACTGAATTCTGGAGTTGCTGTGCGAGACACGTTGTCTCATTATAACAATGGAAGTCTGTTCGATAATTATTAACTAACATGAAAATACATGAAATGGGAATATAAGCCAATACATAAGAAGAATGTTATATATTTAAAGGAATATTCGAGAACGCGCCCTCTAGAGTCAGGCTCTGATGATGTATGGCTTATTGAGTGGTCATCTGTTTCTCGTAAACACTTTCTGATTGACATGGAATTGTGAAATTATTGGAATTCCCGTTCATCTCATTATTTATTGCATTATTGATCATTATTGATTGAATATTATTGATTGATCTAATTATTGATTGCAACTCGATCCGACTGGATCGAGTTGCATCCGAATAATTGCCATTCATTTCGATCAGGTACCAAGGGAAAATCTCCACAGATTGCATTAAATTATAATTATAAGCCGACAGATATGGTATAATTTATACATTGTATAGGCTTTGACTAATTAAAATAAAAATAAATTATTATTTTTTAATGTAAAAAAAAATATATATTCAAATTTAAAGTAATTTACATGAATACATATTTTTTTTTTTTTTTTTTTATAAATATTCCTTATTGACGATTTCTATTTGTAATTCTAGTTACTTTCATTATCGTTTAAGCATAAATCTTTAAATTTATTTTTATTTTATTAGTTTGCTTCATAAAAGTGAATATATGTGTTAAAGAGTTATTTTTTATTTTTAACTAGACTTCATAAAATTATTTACCTCATTTAAAATTATTTCAGGTGAAGTAATTTTTAATTTTGAAATTCGTTGTACATTTTTATTAATTGATTCGCGTATAATAAGAACAAAATTGATGTCCTTAAAATTTTGCAGCATTTTAAAGATGCAGAGGTGAGGATCAAGGTGTCGAGATTAAAGGAATTTTTGAAGAAATCAGAAATATTTGACACTCAATACTTTTATAAAAATAATTTTTATTTTTTGCCAAAATCTGTAAATTAATATCAAAATAAAATGTTAAGGTGCTAAATGAATAGTATCCTCAGTAATATGTAGCAAAGACAGTTACTGACAGCTATCATACCAAGTTGTTGAGAGATTCGTGTTCGAGATTCTGGGACCTGATTTTCATTCATTTTTTTAAGTTTATCTGGCGCGATCTATTGGCATTCTATTATATATGCAATCTAAATCTGAAAAAAACTAAAATTAATTAATTTAATTTAATTACTGAATTAATACTTGAAAAAACTGTATTAACATCAAGTGTCAGCCACTACAAGTTCAAAAACATGTATTTGAACTTGAGTGGATGAATAAAAATATTTTATTAATAATTGAAATTTTGAACAAGATATATATAGGGAGAATGTAAGCTAATGGAAGGAATTGAAAAAAACTAGGAATTGACTCAAAATTTTTTTTTTTTATATATTACTTGTTCTATTATATACATTAAAAATATATGATGTTTTTAATTATTTTGAATTGTGATTTAAATAAAAACATTTATCACGGCAAATTTTTTTCTTTCCACATAATTTTACTTGGCAAAATTCAAAGATTATATATATATATATAAAATAGAATGAATGCTGAATTAAAATGGAAATATATTAGTTATTATAAATAAAATTATTTTCTAAAATTCAAAGAAAGTTTTTAAAGAAATTTGTTTTTGAACACAGTAAGAAGTTAATCATTTAAAAAAAAAAAAACATATAATTAATTAATTTTGCTTAATAACTTTTAATTTCAATTAGTTAACTATAACTTTTATTTAAAAATATAATGAAAGAGAATGCAGGCTAAAAATAATCTTAAAAATAATATATAACTGTGATTTTACTTATTGTAAAACTTTGACTATGTGTTGAAGAAAGTTTTAATTATAAGATGAATAAGTTTAACGTATTATTTTTATGGTCATATGCTTTTCTGAATACGTTGAATAATATTTATGAATTTATTTAATTGAATAATATTATTAGCAGTTAAAAAAATTATGCAGTCATTTGCATTCCCAATATATATATATATATATATTTATATTTTTAATAAAATTCCAGAAAGAGCAGAATAATTTTGTCAATATTCATCTAAGTTTATTTATTTTATTACACATTAATATAACTACTTGTGTAACCGAAAGTGCTCTCGTCTAGCATAGCTCATTATCATTATTTCTCAATGCAATAAATGCACCTTGAAGGTTAATTGATCCCAATATCAAAAATTGATCCATATCATCTTTTTTCAATCACTTCATTTATGAATTCTCATTACTTTGATTAGCAAGTAAATTATGATTTAATGTTATCCAAAATCATTTAAAAACATACATTAATCGAGTGCAATTATCTATGAACTTCATTAAATGTACCTTTGGTCTCTGTGTCTCTCAGATCACAAGTTGTGTTACGAGCAATATTTTTTAACATTGATTTTTGCTAATTAATAGTGTTAATAATTAATTAAATGCCTTTTTTCAGATTTCTATATCAGATTCCTTATTATATCACATTTAAATACAACTATAGGGGAAATCGCCAATAAAAAGGAATTGCCCTATGCGAGATCATGTTGGATAGCATTCTTTATATTATTGAGTAGTTCAATTTCATTTTCCCTTCGATGATAAATAATGTTGGTATTTCCTCTATAATATCCAGACAATCACATAATATATTAAAATAAATACATATCACAAATTCTTTTGATGTATCCGCTAATTCAGAAATACCAAGAAAACATGACTAGTTTTGTTTTTATGTGCACAGTATTGAGTTTCATATTTCTAACAATAGTCGTTATTCATGAAGTAAGTAAATTGAATAATACTTACTTCATGAATAACGACCAACCTTTCTTTAAAGAATGGTTTGGTTTGTCGCTCTAGGGTCATTTTTTGCACACTTTGTGCTTATTAGACCGGGACCCACAGTTCATCGTAGATTCCGAACCACTAACACCAGGCCACCGCCAGGATTTGAACCTGAAGCCTGTTGTATCCAAGGCCATAGCGCTACCTAATCGATCATCCGGCCACCTCTTTCATGATGAACTTTGTTGAATCATTCACAATAACCATGAGACACATTTTTCACAGTTAATAATTAATATATTAGTTAAAACCAACAACAAAAAACAGAAACATAACCAAAACAAAAAACAATTAATGTACTTCACAAAGTCAATTAAGTTCGCAAAACATTTGTAAATAATTATCTTTCGTTACATAAATAGCTTAGTTTTAATCTCGAAAAATATATAACACAATACTTTACGCATTGTATATAATTTATGAAATAAATATTATGAACAGATAGTAAATTCACTGTTATTAAAGTCATTTTTCATTTTACTCACTCATTTATATACCAAAACCAATATTTTCTGTGAGAACTATTTCGTAGATGTAAATATCAAGTATGCGCTTCAAATTTCTTAACTGCAATTCGTAGCCATCTTTCTTTATGAATCAAACATAAAGGAAGATGGTTTTATTAGAGTAAACTCGTTTTCCAATTTTGCGAAAGCATAGAAATAGCTGATTACACCGTTTTCGTTGTCATCCAACGAGAAATCCCCAGGCTATTTTTTTCATAATGTGGACGTCGTTTCCATGCGCAGGACATTTTTTTTATGCGGCTTTATCTTCTTTCCACCCCGTGTTGATTTAGGACAAAAGATGAGTGGTCCTTTTGTTTCTTTTTTATTGAGAACTTAGGAATGAGAAAGAGTTTCGTGAAGTTTATCACAAAAAATGGCGACAAGTTAGTTAAAAAAGTTCAGAATAGTTATTTCCTCACCACTAAAAATTTTTCTCTTTTTATTTTAATTATGTGAAAGGGCAGTTTATCTTTTTAAGTGGTTTGTAAATTTCATTTTTTTTATTCTATAAAAAATCTATGGTATATGATTGATTTACAAGGGGCCTGAATGGCCGAGTGGCTGTGTTCTGGCGCTCGGTACCGCATGTTCGAGCCGGAGGTGCCATGGATGTTTGCAGGGGTTCGGAATCCACTTTAAACCTTAGGTATTTGTCTAACATGATCGTTAAGCTTTGCGGGGGTATTTATTACTCCACGTCCGTAACTTATCTTCAAGCTGCATGCACCCCTTGGGTAGTGCCAAGTGAGTAGCGTCGGTGAGGCGCTTGCCTTAAGGTATTCGAAACAACTGTCTAAGTGTTTCCCACCTGCATTAGAACAATAAAAGATTGATTTTTCAAATAATTTTCCAAATAGTATGTGAAAATGAAATTAATATATTCGAGAGGTATTTAGTATCTAGAAATGTGCATTTGGAGATAATACTTAATAAATAAAACAATAAGTCTTAGCTTAATAATACAACTTTTACGCAATATCTTCACTAATATAAAGATAATGATATATTTACTTTAGAAAATTTGTAAAACAAGTTCAATGACATTTTTCTGAACTAACAAATATTTACAAAAGTTTTTAAACATTTCTTTAAAAAATCCTAAATGTGTAGTATGTCAACATGCTTAAAAAGTATTCTTGTATTCAAAATCTGTTTACTAAAAATAAATATATCCTATAAAAATAACAAAAGGCAAATTAAAAGGTACCAATAGTAAATAAAATAGTTTAACAAAAAAATTTTTATTTAAAAACGGTTGGAGTTCATTTTAAACGGACTGCTTAGTAAATACCGACTGATGACTCCTTATTTCCAATTCCACCTCTGCTCTTCCATCCCTGATTTAAAACAAAACAAAGCTGTGATTGAATAGTTGAACGCGAATCTTTTGAGTAACATTCTTGTTAAAATGTGCAGACATGAAGCTGCCTTCATAATGGATTTCTAAGTTCTATGTATTTGGATGTAAGCATGTTTAACGAAGAGTGGTGACACGTTTGGAGGATTGCAGTTGAGTGAATTTCCATTCATCATGTTCGGAATGCACGTAAATGAGCGTTTGAGTGCATTGGGTACACATTAATGTCCCATTAAGCCAATGGCTTTGAATTCAAATTAATCCACTCAAGTTAATCAGCCACATGGGATCCAGTCATCAACGAAGCATTTAAATTCGAATTCGAACTCATGCATTTCGATTGAATTAGGGCCATCAATGATGTTTATCTACAATCCGGATAATTATAACATCATGCCTTACTGCATACACATTCAGTAATTGTAGTTTATATATATTTCCACTTGAATTTATTTTTATAAACCCTGATATTCCACAAGAATATCGATAAATATGTAACGCAATTTAATATTGATTTGAAATTTTAATCGTGATAATAACACGATAGTGGGAGAAATCTGTCTGAATTAGTATATTTATTTTCATAAGCTAATATTAATAATTTTTTTTATGAGATGAATTTTTTTTACATTGGTATTTTATGAGCTTCTCATTATTATTTAAAGTATTATTCTATAATACCAAATAATATAGATATTATAATACTTCCTTGCAATTACGGACCGTCTCAGCTACGCTCTAAGATGGTTGGAAATAATAATAAGTTTAAACCAGCAGTGAGCCACCGACCCAAATTTTTTTTATTTATGTGTCGATTTTCTTATATACACTCCTGACTTTTTACTTTAATTTTAGCTAGTATGGTCTTTTCTAATGGACTTAGAAAATATATTTGATAAATACATTGACTTTTATTACAATCATGTATTGGGCACTAAGAAATCTTTCATTACAAATCAAGTAGTATTTGGACATATCCCATTATTTAAAATTTACTTATAAAAATACATTTATTATAAAAACAACAGAATAAATTAACAAATTTATAGAATCGCTAATGACAAACACTTGAAAATTGTACCTTTTTAATCACAAAGTTGAAATGGCTGTTAAAATTACAATTTTTTGTCATAGAAAGACCTTGTCTTTTCTGTTAAATCTTGATCGGCAGTAGGCTTAAATAAAAATTGACCCTCCCTTATTAGTTTCAACGATATTCCTGTCGACTCAATTATTGACTCTTGACAATCTCCAAAGCCGCAAAATTCGGCAATTGTTTACTGGTGACTCTATGTGGCGAGTTCCCTGATTTTTACGAATCAGGTTTTTGTATCAACAATAATTCCATCTAATATTCCTGACTCTTTCAAAAAAATGCCTATTCTGATTGTCATTGACTGTCTTAAAAATCACGTGAGTTGTTTAGAGTAGATCGATTAACGTGCAGCCTCAAATTATCTTTCTGAAACGTGGTTCCAGTAACACTGAAATAGCGATTTAGTAGATCAGTAATGGATTGAATACAATGCAATTAGTGTACGCATAAAGAAAAGAGGCCACCTATATGACATAATGACATTCCGATTATAATTCTATGTAAAATCGGTGGGACGTTGTACAAAAATATTCATGGCGTTGATAAAATTGTCCATAAATTTTCTAGAGACCATTATGTGGATGAAAAAAGCAACACTGATACCGCTCTATTTTAAATTCCATTTCCGTCTTACACTCCAAAATGTTAGCCTTTAAGTATGATGTCGTGAAGTTAATGGAGCACCATCAGAGGTGGTACAATTTCAAACAAGCGCTTACTATTCCAGAAACCTTGGAGACACGGAATATCGTCTAATTTTTGTTTTTCTTTCACTGGGAGTCCACCTCTAATGTGATAGTCTTCCTGCTACCAGGTTTGCCTTTACGCATTATTTCTCATGTTTATATATATATATATATATATATAATATATAAATCTGTGTGTGTGCATCTGTGCATGCTTTCATAAAATCTATTATATACAACAATTTTTGACGAATTATTTATCGAAGGCAGCATTTAAATAAATTACATATGCATATATTTATTATGAATGCAGAAGGGAAACCAAGTCATACGTTAAGTCGGAATAACAATACTTTGAGCACATTGTAAAGAAAGGACCTCTGAAATAAAAGGAAAAAGACCTAATCGTATATCCACCCTGCGAAGGGAGCCGTCTAATGACACCCTTAATTTATTCGAGCGGCCAGTGTCACACTGGACTCAGAGAAAGTGAATTAGGAAAACTGGATTTTGCCCTCGAGTTCGCGTGCTGCTCTGTGCGGGAGGTTAGATCTCGGGGGGTCAATTAGTTATTCCCTTCTGCCGAAGGACCGGAAGTTTTCCCAACTCGTCTCGGATGTTGTTCTCCGGTGTTTCTATTCCCCCCCCGGTGGGATTTATTCACAGTGCGTTATGCCGAGGAATGTAAATCATGCTGTAAATGATGCATGTAAAATTTCATAAGGAATTCCGTGTATTTCCGTATCTAAGCAGGTGTGTTCTTAGAACTTTTTCTAAAGCTAAACAATGAAGGTCGATATACATATATAAATGGATTAAATTAATTTCACATAAAAATTGGGTATTTTTCCGTTAGTTGATGCAACCAATGTATTGCTAACTATTGCATGCTTTTATTTCTATAGTTTATATTTCTTATTATTACGATAAAGATTAATGATTAAAAGATTAGATCTTTAATGGAAATAAATTGCTTTATTTTAAAATTTTTAAATTGCTAGTTTGTTGTGTCGTCACAAAAAATACCTAATGTTACTGAAATTTAATTACGGATAAATGCCGACCAGTCATGTACTAGAATTTTTAGCAAAGCCCGTAGCCTGTAGTTTGAAGTTATCGACATAAAATTATCCTTCTCCCCTCATATTTTTTGTCAAAAAATAAAATGAAAAAAAAATAAGATTAAAACGGTAACTATAGATAGTATACTAGAACATAACTGATTGAAAACAAAGTGTGCTAACTTCAGATAGGTTTACCAGAGTTATAGTGTTTTTTACTATCATCACAGTGGCATGATTGCTACCACCCTAGTATTTACGATCGGTTTTACTTTCTTCCTTCCGTTCTACTTTCTTGGCAATATTTTAATCCTTATGGAAACATGTTTGAATACAATAGGATATTTCTTTTCATTTCTGGCTTATATACGGATTTTGAAACTTTGGGTAAATTTTTAAATAAAAAAACGCACTCTCGATTTATAAACGGATCACTTCACATGCAACATTTAAATAAAATAAATATGCAGATATTTATTATTACAAAAAGGAAAACAAAGCAGTACGTTAAGATGAAATAACAATACTTTGAGCACTATGTAAAAAGAATGGTCCTCTGGAATAAAGGCAAAAGATCTAACCGTATTTTGTCCTGTAACAAAATGATAATTCTTGACAGTTGAAAGTAAGATAAAACCCTATATCTTTTTTTTGAATCTTTAAAAATTCTACAAAACAAATATTAAAAGGGCTTTCATGGACTTTGAAAATGATACAAATCCAATCTATCCCAACTGAAAGCAACGCTGAAGCCGTGTCGCACGTACCACTTTCCCTGTGAAGGGAGCCGTCTAATGACACCCATAATTTATTCAGGCGTGAGTGTCACCCTGGACTCAGAGAAAACGAATTAGGAAAACTGGATTTTGCCAGATTCGCGTGCTCTGTGACTCGGGGGTCCGTTAGTTATTCCCTCCCGCCGAAGGACAGAGAAGTTTTCCCAACTCGTCTCGGATGTTGTTCTGTGTTTCTATTCCCTGTTGGGATATACTTCACAGCGTGTAGTGTGTAGTGAGGAATATAAATCATGCTTTAAATAATGCATGTAAATTTTACAATGAATTACAAAGTGTATTTCTGTGTCTGTGTTTTTAGAACTTTTTCTAATCTAAATGACGAAGGTTGATTTATATATGAATTAAACAAATCTCACACATAAAATGTAGGTATTTTTCCGTTAGCTGATGCAACAGATGTGTAGCTATGTTTATATTGTTTAGTTTACATTTCTTAATTATGATAAACGAGTAACTCATTTTATGAAAATGAATTGTTTTTATCTTGAAATTTTAAATTGGTAGTTATTTGTATCGTCCAAACCCCTCCTTAAAGTAGGTATAGGAAACATATGTTAATAACCATATTGTTGCTAGAATTTTCAGCAAACCTGGTCACCTGTGGTTTGAAATTTTCCGCTTAAAAATTACTCTCCCCCTAATCTTTCTGACAAAAAATAAAAATGAATATAAAATAAAACTAAAACAGATACTATAAATAGTTTTTATTGACAAAAAAATGAAGGGAAACAGTCGTCTAGCTTCAGATAGGGTTACCAGAGTAACAACTGCCATCATTCAAGTCTAGTATTTTACTGTACAGTGACATGATTGGAAGATTATCCCATCCGTTACTTGCTCGGAAATGTTTTCTCATTTGGAGATGTTTGAGCGTAATAGAATATATTTTCATTTATGCTTATATATATTTTTTGAACTTTGGGTATTTTTTCAATAAAAATCGTATTCCCTATTCACAAATATATTGCCGTGTATTCGGAATTCATTTTTTTGAATAAAAAACTCTCGGTTTCATAAACGAATCGGTTTCTAATCAGAATTATACGTAATATTTTTTAATATGAATATATAACTAGGAAATTTAGACAATATTCAAGTTATGAAAGTGGTCTTATGAAATTTTCTAAAAATGTTTGTAATTAAAGATTTAAATTTCAGAAATTTAATATAATTGTTTTTGAATGATCTGATTTGAAAAAAAAACAATAATGTTTGCCTTTACAGATTTAACGATGCGCATAATACATGACGCATTCTTTAACACAGAAAGAGTTATATACACTTCAGATTTACAGTAACAAGAATAAACATTTAAATAAACATAATTGTATAATTTCCATTTTATAACAAAAGTTTATACTTTGAAAAGATTTGATATATTGGCAAATGCTATTCTCATCTGATAGAAATATATTCTAACTCAAACTATAAAAATTAACAACAGAAAATTCTTTTATCAAAATAATGAAGTAAACAATTAGCTCTTTTTATATCTATTAATAATTTTCGAATTTATGTGCTCCATTCTTGAAATGTTCTTGAATTTGATGTATTGCAATCGTGTTTCTTTTACTTGCAAAGAAGAAGAAAACATTCGAACGAAGGCACTGTTCTGTTTATTGGTCTCTTGAGTCAATATTTCTAGGTGAAAAAAGATTGCCTGATTTGCATCGAGATTTTTGTCTCTTTCTTCTGAGATCTTGGCTGGAAAATCTATTTCGTGTTTTGCTATTCATAAAAAACTTTGAATCTTGAATTTTTTATTTCAATGCATAAATGCTTACTATGATGGTGGATTTACCCTCCATCTATCACTAAATATAGCCTACATTGTAACTGACTCTTCTCTATAAGAATACGTAAATAGTGTTTCTTACAACATTCTAAAGAATCTGTCATTTTAGAACTGCTCCAAATGTGTGATGTTACTAGATTCACACTATTGCAATTAGATTTTCTTTTATTGCCGAATTTGAATTTTCCCATTGCAGAAACAACATTCAATTTACGGTGAGAATGAAAACCCCTATAATATAATATAATATAATGAATAGTAGAATGTATAGTAAACAAACAATATGCTTTTGCCCAACAAAGGTGAGCAACATTTATTTAAGATTAATATTATTTATTTTGTAAGAAAATACCTATGAAAGCTAACATATATTATCTAAACGTATTATAGGCCTCCGATGAAAAAATGTTAAAATAAATAAATTGAACAAATGGGAGATTGGATGTTTGGTTTTGGTTTTGGATATCGATTATAAGTATTCACTGTACTGGTACTTTCATGTATTTCTCTATTTTTTATTTACCTTATAGTTTTTTATTGTTATTTTATTTGATGTATACTTTTTCTTTTTTGGTTTTTGTACAATATTTGCTCTTTTTTGATGTGAAAATATTTATAAAATCGCTACAGTAACTGATTTAGGATCACAGTGTAGGATCAATTTAAAACATTAATAACTTAAAAATAGGCAAAATCCTGTAAAATCTATATACAAACATGTAGATTTTAGGTAAGAGGGCACGATGATCCATACCAACGGGGGAACAGAAAGGGAATGAGAAATCGAGGACTGGATTCCGCATCTTCAGGAGCCAGCTGGAATCCTCTCCCACGCTTTCATACGTCTACTGTCAATTCGAGTCCCCAAACACGTGTTACATGGGTGATCAAGAGGCTTAAACTCGGAAGTTCTCGACGCAGTCAGACTAAATACAACAATAAGAGGACCCAGCGAAAATAAGAACTGTACTTTGTACAAAATCAAAACATAAATGAAATTTTTAGGAAAGGTTTAGAATTTAACGAAGCTGGAAGCAAATTTCAGTCTACCCTATTCGCAGAAAGGTAGAGAAACCACTGAAGACAAAGTCCAGAAAAGCAAAAAAGATCAGTGTGCTTTGCACAACTTTTTGTGTGTGATGAGACAAACCAAGAATGAATTATGTTTCTAAGAAAAATTAGATCTTTGAAAGAGAAAAGAGAAATGCATGGAAA